>JASANF010014977.1:0-70104 GCA_030248245.1 Trissonchulus sp. WLG1_4
AAATTTTGTTTAAGTTTAAGTTTAAGTTCACATGTCAATTTTGAATAAGTTTAAGTTTAAGTTTAAGTTTAGGGGCATACCTTTTTAATTTAAGTTTAAGTTTAAGTATACTTTTTTAAGCCTACTGTATAAGCGTTCACAAATTGGCAGAAGCCAATGTACATATTAATGCTAAATGGAACATATTTTCAAAGATTTCAGCATATAAGTTATCAAGTAAACCTTAAAGAAAATTTTAAAGTAGAATTCGAGACATTGTTTTATAATATAGTATGTTATACGAGCTACATAAGTGTATGTACATGTTACACATTAATGTTTAAAATGAAGAAAGACAAAATGTGTAAAATGAACTTTATTTAACACATAAATAGAAATGACTTAACATTGTTCAAAACCGCGAAAAAGCTATAACACATATTGACCGTCACCACCGATTGATGTTTCAAAAATATTCAAAAATATTTTATATCCAGTACTGACTTACATTCAACAGATACATACAATGTATCATTAAATATTAATCTAGATATAAGAGCCACAGTAACTCAGAAGCAACAGAAAAGTCAGCAGAGCTACACTGAACATAAATCTTTGCGCCAAAGCCGAAGAGTTCAAACAGGTTTCATTAAATCATAAAAACCCTCAGTGTCATGGAAACTTGAGTTTTTCAGAAACAAAAGCAAATCAGCATTCAGTGATAACTCGCACAAGAGATAATTAATACGGCTCTAATTAGGCTAGAAACTGAAAGATAGCGAGAAAAATCTCGCTGCGTGGTACCGAATACAAGCATACGGTAGAACTAAAGTATTTCTGAATAATAATTAGGCTTTAATACTTACCGTTATATTTCTGATACTGCAACAAAGTAATAAACGCGAACAACATTATAAAAATAAGTTTGTGAATCAAAACCGTCCAAAGCAACGTTTCACTTGAGTATGCGGACCTGCATGCACAGTATGTACTTGCTACACAGACTCCGGAGTCAAATTGAGTAGGAGTCACTTGAATCCGGAGTCAAAGTACATACAGTCCCGGTCAAAAATAATGTCTCTTTGCTTCGCGAAGGCCATTCGCAAATTCGCGCACATTAAATTTGCAAGTGGGCAAGCTTAAAATACTTGCAGCTAGTACGCCAAGCCGCAGTCTGGCTATGCGTGAAACATGTACGTACGCTACGCGCATTTACGCCTATGTGCATAAGCAGGCTGACCCCTTGACCTGCGAAGGAATGTGCAAAGAGAACAAAAATCATGACCGGGAAATATTCGCGAAGCCGCGAAAAAAATGTTTTCGCTTTCGCAAAAATTAGCCTAGTTATGGCCGCTACAGTATATAATGCATTAGTTTGACTACAGAATAAACTGACTCTGACTCCGCTCTGACACCGGTGTCTCTAGCTACAGCTTCTCTCTAGCTTACGGTACTGTAAGGTTGAGGTTTTTCCGAAATACTGAACATATGGGTCACTTTTGCTTGTTTAGTAATTTATACATATTTTTTTCGAAATTTTGTTTATTTATTCACGTGCCGATCAACTCTTTATATAAATTTGTGGAAGGAACCCAAACGTAGTTTATTTGTCGCTTGTTGTGTAGTGCCCTTCACGCTTTTCAGTTGCCTTGTCAATTCACTCAATTCATTATAATCGGACTAAACGGTTTTAAAATTATTTCAAAAAATGCCAATCCAAAACTTCTGGATTAAACGAACTTTACTTTTAGCGCGCTGCTTTTAGTCGGTCGAAGCGAACATCAGTTCGCTTAACCCCTTACTGGTCCAATTTCGAAAAAGCTGCAAGAAAGTTTTTTGCGCTTGTTTCTGACTTAAGGTGGTAGTTACGTTTTCGCAGCTTTTTTCAATGTTCTATTTTGTAGCAATTACTAAATCAATTTACAAGCGGTCTTTTGCATATTATTAATCAACTTAATTTTTACACAATTTTTCAAGAGTCACTGTTACTCATAGTGTGCACGCCAACTATTTTGTTGAAGCTCATCAGCTCAATCTTATGCATTTTTCTCCGTATTTCATTATTTCTTCACTGTGGTAAAAAAATTCCGCATACAGTTACGCAATTTATACCAAAGGCACGTTGATGTGTTACGAAACTGCTGGTATGCTTAACTAAACGTAATAATTTAGCAGATTTTTACAGTGAGCAAAAGTTTGCCTCAAATTTTTTGAAAAAGTCAAGAAACGGCAGTTTTTATGACTTTGGTAGGCTGTAACTATAAAAATAATCAACCTTTTCACTCAATTCGAAAAAGGTATAGGGCAAATTTATTTGACTACTGTCAAACCAGCTGTCATTCTTATGAACGGAACAGGATATTCGGTTACTTTAACTGAAATCACTCATTGTGCTCAGAAATGACGGATTTTTTAAAAAAAATTAATTCAGTTAAATAGGGCCTCATTGGGGTCAGCTAATATTACATTAAGCACAGTTTTCCCGTACCCGTTGAAAAAATGGCGGACAAAAGTTTTAAAAATGACGTTTCAGGAGACTGAAGAAAATTTTTGAAGGGGTTTATTAACACTGCCAATGCTCGTGGCTGCTGTGACATATACTAACCAAGTTTTGCAGGTATAATAGATGCATAAGGGACTATGTACATGTAAATTATTGTGCAAAGTGGTTATTGATATTTTGTGATATTGGCATGAGAAATCAGAATTGAGGTAAAAAAACTTCAAAGTTACAGATCGCCTAGAACGACTAACAGAAATATGTCATATTTTAGCTGAAAATATTCTTAAAATAAATTGGGTTAGACTAGACCTTTTTTGAATGGCTTTTATGAGTAGTGTAAGAGCCACAAAAATTTGCATACAATTTTGTAAGTCCTCAAAAAATACACAAAAAATCCAGTTTTTTAGCTATAAATTAGCGGTAAAAGTTTGAATCAACGTCAAAATTAGCTGAAATATTGATATTTGATATTATCGCAATGTCCGTGCAAAGTTTGATTATGTTCGATAAAGTAACTTTTGAATTATTGCAAAAACTTCGAAAACGTAACTACCACCTTAACGTAGCTCTGATAAATACAATGAGTTTAATTCGCTCCGTCACATACAGTCAACTAAATATGAATGCGACCTCACGAGGTCGTTTGACCACTAAAGGACCATAATTTATTTTACCGGAGTCGTGATTTTCGACGTTTACCGCGTTTTCAGCGCAGTTTTTATTGTTTTTCAGCACAGTTTTTGTAAGCGCAAGTATCGACATTAGTTGTTCTGTTTGTACGTAACTGTTCTAAAGTTCTCCCCGGCCTGTAGCGGGCCCTGAACCGCGTTTACAAGAATATTCGCCAGCCCGGGGCCCGGACCGTAAAATTCCGGGCCCAAAATGGGTATAGAACAGACCTCCGTGGCGTAGTAGGCCCTGTGCGACGGGTTAACCCGTAAACCTACAGCCGTGCGCGGACCGTTGGGCGTTTTGAGTGCCTCGGTCTGTCTCCGACTACAGCAGCGTACGAGCTCAGTTAAGTTTTATCGTATGATTTGGCTAGAAGGGGCTTAAAAACCATTTTAGACAATAAACTTTTCATTCATAAAACTCTCTTGTTGGTCGAAGGACCTCGTGAGGGTACCCACACAACAAAGCTGCTACTCATTCCACACAGCTTACAGCTTAAAAAAGAAAGCATTAACGAAATCCGAATTATATAGTGTAGTTTGTATATTTGATAATAACGCCAACTTTTCATTACCGTAAACCGTTTAACAGCCACTAGCAAAATTGATTAATTTTCCAGTAGCATGTGAATATAGCCACAATTTTGGCGCAACAGAGCTAGTACATGTCGCTTTATTAAATAAAATATCCATTGATTGGATACCACAAACACGTGGTAAACTAGCTAGCCAATAAAACAGTGGACCTCACAAGGTCGCCAAACCAGTAAGGGGTTAATCCGGTAAAGGAACTGGCCCTAAGCATTAAGGACTAAAACTACTGTAACCTGTGGATCCTATGTAAAACGTTCAAAACATGTTCCACCAAAGTGTTTATTGCGCATATACATTTGTATGTATTTTCCAGAAATGGCATTTAGAATAACGACAGTTTGAAACTGATCATTGGATCAAATGTGTTCAATAACATCATCATCAATTTTCTAGGTTAGTTCGGATTGGTTGACCGTTAATTTCCAAGGGCTGGTGAAACCATACTGGGCAATGCCAGTTGAAATCATGGAATGCAAATAATCAAATCGGACGGAATCGAACCCTCAGGCATCAAATTGAAACTCAAACACGACACCATCTTAGCTAACCGGGTGATACACTTTGATAGTCATGGACTATAATTTTTATCAATGAAAGATTATTATATTTTTGTGACAGCGGATTTCTAATACCAGCATCGTTACCCAGCATTAATTGTAAAATTAAACTAGTAAAAAATTAGAAACAGTTTTTCAGCAACATTTATTAACCTTAAACCTAAAACCCTTCAATTGCGCACCAGATTGTACGCAGATAGATTTTGAAATCGTATCTATGACTTCCAAACAGCACGGTTGGGAGAGGGTTCAAGCCTATTCACACGAAGTCACATTTTGCTCCATGGCGCACGCCGTGGAGCATCATCGGGAGCATGAGCGGACGCACACGCACACGCAGGCTGAAATCAAGCAGCAGTGTGAAAACAGAATACGCCCGCTCATGCGCCCTCGTGCGAATAGGCCTTTAGAGTAAAAATTTTGAGGTATGTACTTGGGGCCTTATCTAAAATTGGATTTGACGGATTAGATTTAAATTTGGTTCGATTTCGATTAATTCCAGTTAGTCAGTCATGATCCTCACGATACATCGTTTACCCCATCAGTGGTCATATGGGTCCAAGTCTGAAAGTTGTTTTGCCTTGACATTTTACTTTTTTTACTTACTTAATTTACTTTTTGTTTTTTGTATACTGTCAGCGTTGAAGGATGATTTTTTGTGTAAAAGCAAACCGTTTCTTGCCTCACTCCACTCAACTGTGACATCTAGAAGTCGAACCGTCTGCGTGGGATCTAAATGAAATTATAGCCAAGTTTTTTGGAAACTTTTTTTTCAAAAAAATTCTCCGCAGCCACCCGGCACCCACACCACAAACATATACAACAATTGAAAAATATGGAAACCGTCATAACTTGCGTCAGCGTCGTTTATTCCGTTACAACCAATTACAACAGAAAACCCGCAAACAGTGTTAAATAGAATACAATAAAAGCAAAAAAAGCAAGAGCCAAACAAACCAATTATTACAATTGACAATTAGAATTATAACCCTACTGTTAACATATCACTGAAACGTTGAGTAAAAAATGCAGTTTAGATCAGCGTATTGATTTGCAGTCGTTTTCAAATTAAAAAAGACTAGCTGCACGTCAAATTGCAATATAAATTTGAAATTGCAGAGCGTACTGGTAAAATTTAGGGGTGATCCCGCACAGAGATGCACGGGGGCAATCGGCGAGGGGGGGGGGGGGGTGCCCGACCCCTGGCGCAAGGGGGGGGGGTGGTCGGCGATAGCCAAAATTTTTTCAAATTTTTGCAATTTTTTTTGCAATTTTTTGCAATTTTTCAGTTTTTTACGCATTTTTTGGGACCTTTCTTGGCCATCAGAGGGGGGGTGGGGGGTTGAGGGGGGGGTGCCGGATGTCTGAGGGGGGGTGCCCCCTACCCCCCTATGTGCATCTATGATCCCGCAACAAATTAAGTAAATTAATCATAGTTTGTTTTTATCATTGCTTTTGTGTGATTTTTATCAGCATATTTAAAACTAACCACAAATTACTGGCTCACAAACCTAAAAAAAACAGACTGAATAATCGAATAATAATCTGTTGACATTATTTGACGCGAAGGATGACATCATCCGACGCGTCCGATTTCATCACTAATCCCGACGAATAGAATCCATTTTCATTTGAAACCGACTGTACAATATAACTTTATAGTAAGAGAGGCATACTTTAGCCCAAAATCTTTACAGCTACCCTCTTGTTCAGTTGACATTTCTTTCGTTTCCATTTTGTGTTAGTTTTCTTTTACGGCTTTTGTTTTTTCTTTCAATTTTGTTTTCCTTAACTGACAAATCGTGACAGCTTCGCTAGATTAACTACGAACTTTTATTGAAGCCGAAAAGGAATTCACAGCAACTGAGATCAATTTCTGCAACTATGTAGTATCTACGGCAGAACTTTAAAAAATCGAAGACTTTAAAAAATTTATTGTTATTTATATATTCACACTAAATGTTGTGAAATTTTTTATTTTTCACAGTGGTCTCCACAGCTTTACTCAAGGTAGCAATTTTTATATGTGCAGACTTTATTTTAAAATAGGTTACAACTAAATTCTGATGCAACTCCTTATATTTTGTCGGTTGCTCGTCATTTTCTCAATATTACGTATGTTGACCGAGCCAAAAATTTGGCTTATATTCATGGCTTTTGTTTTCATTTTTGCTCTTTAACGTTTTTTTTATTTTAGTGTCAGCTGAACTAAGAAGGTAGCTGTACTACTTAATGTTTAACACCGAAATACATGCCGATATGACGGTAAAAAGGCAATGCAAGACACTGTGTTACTTAAAAACCAAATAATGTCTAATGTGAAATCCAAACAGGAAAAAACATTGTGATTAAAATGGTAATAAAGTGGAAACAATTCGAAAACTTGGCTTAAGATGATAATTAAAGACTTTAAAACCAGGAAAGAAATAAAAACCAATGCTGGTTTATCTCCAAAATTTTCTTTTTCATCAACATCTTTATAATTTGTCTTTTTACAATATCGAAAAGTATTGGCGAAAATGATTACAACTGCAGTCACAAAAACCAAGACTTTGTCAATTACAAAAATTGCTGATGTAGGTCTTAACAAATAGACCTCACTTGTAACTGATATAATAGCAGGAACAATTGCAATAACTCCAAGGGCCAAATCTACAAGCGTATTACACAACCAAGTGGATACCTTGCTCGTTGGCCAAATTTCAATAATTGCTTGTAATACTACAAAAATTACGATAACATAACTGGCCCAACAAAAACCGAAAACCGTTAGCTTTTCATGCAGTATAATGCTCCGTACTCCAATAAAGCTATAGACAGTTCCATACAGGTAGGCAAAAAAGAGAGTGATATAGAAACTGCGAATTACGGCCAAATGATTTCGCTCCCGGGCCGGCTTCAGACACAAGACAATTGCGTTCAGCAGTACGACCGCCAGCCCAACAATATTCGTTATATTTTGAGAAAGCATGCTGCTGAAACAAAACAAATCCAACGCAAACATTCCTTTACCGGATAAAAGGGTTAATTTTAATCTGACTAAACGGTTTAAAAATTCAGCTTAAAAATGCCATCCCAAAAGCTGCGGATTAAACGGATTTAACTTTTAGCGCGCTGCTTTTTAATCGGACTAAATGAACTTAACTATGCACACTAATGTTAAGCGTGCATGTTAAATCAAATTAGTCCAGTGGTAGTCTTGGAATGCGGTCAGACATCTTGGCTTAGTTTTAACTAAGCCGCTGACTTATTTTAGCTCGTTTAGTCTATTTAACCGGATTTGCCATTACAAAACGTCGGACTGAAATAAGTCCGTTTAATCAGGTAAAGGAATTGGCATTAAGATATTACCTTTGGCTTAAATAACGCTCGTCATCTATTTACGGCTTAAAAGATGATAGCTACGTTTTTTTAGTTTTATTGCAATGATGCAATATGGCAATCTGCAATATTTCAACACCTACTTGTCTGTGCAGAATTCAATTCGATACCTTTTTGGGGCCTTTTTTGCAAAATGAACTAAACTGGACTTGATATAACAGTCGAACCAAAGAAGGATCCAAAAAGGCTGTTGATAAAATAATTATAACGAAGTGCTTCAAACAAAATCTATAAATTTGATTCGGACAACAGACACGGTTGTGTTGATACTTAAAGGGATTTAAGATGGTTCATTATCGGCATAATAAGCTCAACGGTAGAGCGCTGGTCGGCAGATTCACAGATGGGTGGATCGAATCCCCTTGGGTCATTCTGTTGATGCTGTCTTTTTTTCTGTAAAAATAACCCCTTCCCCTTCTTGACGTATGACATATGTATAACTCAGATATATATTTAATACGTCAGTCAAACAGTAATTAAAAGTAGCAATTTAAATTACCGTATCAATTTACAATTTGACTTTTACCAATCATAGTAAGAACGTACCTAAGATAAAAATATTAGCCTGTAACGGTTTAACACGGAAACACTTGGCGATATGACGTAAAAAGGAAAAGCAAAACACTGTAGTGGATAGATACCAAATAAAGTTGAGTGTAAAAAACAAACAATTAAAAAACGCAAAATAATAAAAGGTGGATTTTATGATCATTTCGGCAAGTATCATTATAGACCTAAATACCATTAAACAAATAAAAACCATGGCTGGTTTATCTCCAAAACTTTCTTTTTCATCAACCTTTTCGGAGATTTGCGACAGTACTGCGTAGTTTGATTTTATACAAGAACGAAAAATGTAGGCAAAAATTATTGCAAATGTAGTGACAAAAACCAATAGTTTGTCAATTACAAAAATTGCTGATGTAGATCTTAAAGTATAACCCACACTTGTAGCAACTATAATAGCTGGAATAACAGCAACAGTTCCAAGGGCCAAATCTACAAGCGTATTACACAACCAAGTGGATACCTTGCTCGTTGGCCAGATTTCATAATTGCTTGCAATACTACAAAAATTACATGAACATTAGCAGACCAACAAAACCCAAAAATTTTTAACTTAATATTCAGTTCAGGATCGTTTATTTCGATAAAGCCAATGACAGTCCCATACAGGAAGGCAAAAAAGAGAGAGATGAAAAAACTGCGAATTACAGCCAAATGATTTCGTTCTCTGGCTGGATTCAAACACAAAACAATTGCGTTGAGCAATATGACAACCAGTCCAATCGTACTGAAGATATTCTGAAGGTAAAAAGTGTTTCTAAAACAAAAAACTTTAATAAGTAATTGATATTTTTTCTCCGAAAGCACTACCGCTCGACATTAATACCTTTAGGCGGAACATAGCTTTAACCAATGAAGTGCTTAAAACTTGTTGAGCTAAACCTACAAATTATATTTTGTAAAACCTATGTAGTATGTACATGATGGTGCATTTTATGAAGACATTAACCCAGGTAACGTCAATCGCATGAACTAGCATCAATTTTAGTCTAGTACAACTTTTTTTAGTAAAATGTGCTTCAAATTGCTCATTTTTGAGCTTTTGGAACGATAACTCAACTAATCAGTTTTTCATATAATCAAAACTGTACCTACAAATCGTACAAAATGTTGACTACAAAAGACAGGACAGACTGTCAGATTCAAAATCAATAACTGCATTGATCAATATACATACACAATATATATAATATACACAATACAATACATACAATACAATGTATGTATATGTATATTGTACATATACAATATACATACACAATATGCATTCACATACTTATAGGCTACAACTTGCTCTTCGTCCATCCTGTTGTGAACTGTATTCGTTTGATTTTCAAATTTAAAAGTAACAAATAGTCACTAATAATAATATTAATGTAATGTTTATCTGCATTCAACAGACATCTGGGAAATTTTCACAACAAGATTTCCTTTAAATTTTCTGTGTTATCATATTTTTACATTGCGTCAATTGCTATATATTTTCCAATACCTAGACCCATAGTCAACTGTACAATAATGATTATATTGTCTAGTTCTGTTAATAATCTTAATTCTGCTTTACTTCATTTGTTCAGAGCATGACATCGTGAATTTGTCCAGTCATAATCAAAACAACGCTGCGAAGCATACATGATTAAAAAATTGTGGGGCCACTCCGGCCACAATTTGCGGACCTTCCGTTCTGATCGACCAAAATAGCCTAAATTTTGCAAAATTGTGTAAAATTTTTCCAAAAAAAGTGCCATTTTTACTAAATTTTGTCCAAATTTTCCTCGAATTTGGGCGGTCCCCCATCCCTCCCTCACACAGGCACCGAAAACCACTCGGACTTGCTGCCTTCTGTAATACAAAACACTTCACTTTGTGACCAGGCCATACTGTCGTTATCAACAAAAACAACGACAACGTTATCAATAGACATTTTGCTGATTGACTTTGGCTCAAAAATTTTGGCCAAAATTGTGTAAATATCGCGTCAATATCCAAGTGCCCACCGTTGTAAACTGGTACAGTTCTTCTGAACGTCAAAATGTCAAACTACTTAATGATGAGTCTAGTCATTTTTATCCCAATATGCGAAATAGAATTTCACACATATCTGGTCTAGTTTTTGACCAGTTTCATAACTGTTTGAGTCAAACCAGCGATTCGCCAATGCAAAAGACAATGGGTTAAAAAAACTGTAAGAAAAACTGAAAAAACTTAGATACTGAAAAAAACAAAAAAAAACTGCAAGAAAACGCGATCCTTAATGTTTGTATTGTATTGTATTTGTTAATTTGTTAATTTAGCGTAGAACTAATGTTTTCGCTTGTAACAATGGATACGTCTAACGGTACATATATAGTATCTTATTTTGAAAACAGTACATTAGTGAGAGTTTTGTATATATATTTTGTAATTTATTGAATTTATTACTTATTTTTGTTTCACATATTGACAATAACGTTTTGGCATTCGTCATTTTTTGCTATAAATTATGTGCCACTATTATTTAGCGGTTGCAGTTTACACCTACAAACTCTAGAATATTCAAGCTAACACCGGTTTGTAAAAAAAAAGTAAACTTGGAATAAATTTCGGCGCCTCGTTATTTACTTTTGCATTGTGAGAATTGACAGTCTAAACCGGCTTAATTAGTAAAGGCTTTTAGCAAAGTGACTTTGTTAAGTTTGTCAGAAGGTTTCGAACCTCTTCAAGAAATTATGTTCTCTGGTTTTTGTTATACGTGAGCATAAACAATTAGTTTTGTTCTTATGATTATTGAAATTGAATATTTAAATTTTGTCTTTGGTTTTCATATTTGCTTTTTTTATAATTATAACTGTCTTCTATTCACGTATATAGCAAAATTTTATGTGTTTTGTTGTATTTGTATTTGTTTTATGTATAATAATCAAGTAATAACCATGCCCAAAAGAAAATATGTCCAAATGCTAAAGTACATATTTTTGGCAAACCGCATAATTGGAAAGCTCCTTTAGAAGCGAAGATACTATTTTTTTACCAAAAGTGTCATCCAAACGCAGGATAAATAATTCTAGTTCGCTTAAATACACTTTTCAAGTTATTCAACCGTTACTTTATGCTCTTATAATTTATAACAAGTATGTTTGCAGTTGTTATCAAACTACCTTCATGCAATGGGTCGGCAAGAATACAAAGTATTTCATGAAAACAAGAAAAATGAAATGAAAATCAAGAAGTTTTCCGAATCAGTCAGCTACGCTCGAAAAACAAGTCCCACCTTTGATTCAAATTGGACCTCGGCTACAAACTATGAAGGCAGAGCCAAAATACCTATTATTTTCGTACTTCTTTGCATTGGCTTAGTTTTGCCGATGATATTTATTCTGCATAGCAGTATTTCGGCAAGTAAATTGCGACATAGAATTTTGGAATCAGAATCAAAACACGACAAAAATCGTGATTTTGACAATTCTTCTCTAGAATTGCGTTTCAATGACACTTTCGAGAATGAAACGGATAACGAAAACGTTTTGGAAACGACTAAATTCGGCATAAACGACGACATTTTGAAGACGACCACAGTAGACGAAAAAACACAATCGGAGTCGAGTAAAACCACTCGATGGCCGAAAGATGAAATTCCGCGAATTTTCATGACTTTGCCGCCACCACAGAAACAACCAGAAGAATTCAGATTTGGTCGACCGAGAAAAAGCGTCGCTAATTTTAACAGGTGTAATGTAAATTCTAGTTTTACTTTCTAAATAACACTGTTTATATTAAATATGTACTATAATAATGGCATAAATAAATATAAATATAAATACAATACAAATAAATACAATAAACATATCTGAAAGGAACACAATAAAACAAAAATAAAATAATTATGTAAATCCATATGGCTACATTTCTTTTTTATAAGCTAAACCAAGTTTTTAAGATTCTTTCATACATCCGTAATGAAGGTTCCCTCCATATTAGTTGATGTTAAAGTTGCCTTATGAGTTTCCTGTACAAGCTGAAGCTAGTTTCAGTTTTAGTTTTAGTTTCCGCTCACATACAGCTACGCTTTTTTTCAGTTGATTTTTCTTTCGTTTTCTTTTTCGTTTTCGTTTTCGTTTCGTTTGCCTTCAATTTCTTACTTTCTTTAGTTTTCGTTTTCTTTAGCTGTCAATTTTTGACAGCTTGCCCAGCATGCCTTTTGAAGCCGACAAAGAGTCTAGTAGCAGCTGAGGTCAAGCACAAGTGCACTCCAAAAGTTTTTCAAAGAGGGTGCCGTTAAATAGGCGTTAATTATTTATTAAATGATGAGTTACTTTTTAGTGTCACTTATACTTTGTTCAAAATTTTTGTCTGCTAAGTCGACTTTACAGATTTTATAAATTACGTCAATTTTTAAGTTTTCTGGTTCGAAATTTAAATGTTTAACTCTTGCTTTTTGTACTAATATAAATACTTACAGTGCAAAGTTCCTGTCAGTGTCAGTATTGTATCAATTTGTGCTAATTTATCTATTTTATTTTATTTCAATGTACGGTTAATTTTGGAAAACACTACATATACTAGTCTTATATTCATATACTAGCAAGAGTACAATACTAGTCATAAGTCTGCTTATGGGTGACACCCCCGCCATGTAAATATTTGAATAAACAAGCAGCATGCAGCTGCCTTCATTTGTCTACTGCTCGTCAAAGTTTTCAAAACTTTGTTGCGCAAGCCGAAAAAGTTGGCTTTGTTTCAATTCACTTTCGTTTTCTTTTTCGTTTTCGTTTCGTTTTCTTTCATTTTAGTGTCAACTGAAAAAAAGCGTAGCTGTATATAACTGCTTCATATATGCCATAATGCATGAACATACTTCAGATTCCGCGAGGAAAGCGATCCCAACACATCCACCTTTGTCTACGACGACTTGAACGATCTCTCAGACATCAGTTGCTACATCTGCTCCTACTTTGTCAACCCAGCTTTCTCGCAGTATTTGCCGGAGACCGCTTTCCATAACACCAAGTTCTGTGTCTCTGATGGTGATATGAGTAAAACTATTTCTCTGGCTCACAGACATTACTGTCGACATGCTACCACGACGTTTTGTCAGGTGAGAAGATTGAATAGAATTAGTCCTATGGAAGTTTACATATGACTCTAAAAATAGTCTCAGTTTTTTTAATTATTTATTTATTTATTTATTTATTTATTTGTTTATTTGTTAGTTTGTACATTTATTTATTTATTTATTTGTTTATTTATTTATTTATTGATTTATTTTATTTATTTATTTATTTATTCATTTGTTTATTTATTTACTTATTTATTTATTTATGTATATATTAATTTATTTATTTATTTAGTTATTTATTTTCAGGCCCAAGTCTTGTACGCGAACAACGTTTTTGTGGGCATCAGTCGCGGTTGCACGGAAAGTTGCGAGCGAACCGAATGCACCAACCAGGGCTATGGGGTGACCAAAAAAATATGCACCTCCTGCTGCAACTATTCCGACTGCAATAATTGGTCAAATGTCACGTTTTTCAATGGCGCCAGCTTTTATGATATTCAAGACGATAAATGAAAATCAGATTACGCGGATTAAAATATATATAGAAATCGGATAAACTGGATTAGAAAATTGTTTCACTTTCACAAGTGTTCTCCACTTTTAGAAAAATGATAACAACTGCAATATTTAAAGAATTTGGTACGGAATTTCTTAATTAATTTGATTGAATTTTATAGACCAAATATATTCTATCTCAAGTTTTAATCGATCACTGTAATATGCACTGTGTTTGTTATCAAATATATATGTTATGAGACATTAGTATTTCAGAACATACACATCCTCTAGGTTTAATTCACAGAGATGCACCGGAGTATAGGTGATGAGCCTGCCTGTTTAACTCATTCTGAGGACTTGAAAATGAATTATTTGCTGCATTTTTTTAATTTTCATCATATTTCTGGGTTATTTTTTGGCTGTCTGACAAGGAGGATGAAGATTACTCTGAGGTTGGATGGACACCCTAACATATCTTATCTCCTATGTGCATGCATGGTTATTAATGCATTTTTTCCGTTGGACAGTATACAACCTCAAGGCAATTCCAATTTGATCAAACCCCACTACTACGAATATAAACTTACGATGGCTTTTTCGTAAATTAATATTAACTAGATTAGATTAATTAGGTTAACTAATTAACAAAGGATAAATAAATTAATAAACTTTTGCAAGCACTGTAATTAATCTAATTCAGTTAATAATACCAATTTATGAAAAAAGACCAAAACAGCATTTGTTGTTTTTCGTTGTTTAATTGCATATCAGAATCAGACTTTAGCCTCTAATTTTGTTTTATTATTATTATTATAGCCGAAATTTTTTTATTTTTTTTAAAAACAATGGAACAAATTAACACACTCACGTACTGTATGTTCCAAGTTCCGCCACCGTCCCTAAACTAGAATGCGTAGACTGGAATTAATACTTTCAGTTAATATTGACACATAGGCCTCACAATGTAACCACTTCTCACTCAGCAGAAGAGCTTGTTTATAGATACGTTTTCATACACTCTTTAATAATGGACTGCTAAATGCCGAGAACAAGGTTACCACCAGTTTCGTTTGAGAAGGTTGTCAACCGAGTGTAATGTGATTAATACATAGTAAGTAACAATTGGTAAGATAATACCAATCATGATTAAAAACAGTCTAGGTAATATTACTTATTACCGGTCTAGTAGGTGTGGTACGTCCAAAACACGACGTGAAAACCTAGGTGTAGTTTTTGAGGTTATTTGAAAAAATCGACTGAAAAATTGTAATGAAAAGTTCGCATCTGAATTACCTACTTGCGGACTTAGAAAAGTTAAATAAAAATCAAGTAAAAGAAATGTCCCGGCTGGACTTGAACCTGCAACCAATAGATTACAAAACCAGTGCTCTACCACTACACTACGTTGGCCACGACGATGTTGAAAGCGCCTTTAGTAAAGTTTGCATATAGAAACTTCACAACAATTACAAAATAGTTTCTTTTTACGCGACCCCTGAGGGTGGCCGCGCGTATATGCTATATTCAGAATCTCAGGTTTCTATGTTAAATCGGGTAGGTCAAATTTCCAGTGTTAAATAACACTGGTAGGGCAGGTAGGTCGATCTTGCGCTTTAGTTTCGGAAGGATCACAGACGATGTGCTAATACTATGGAAGAAAGACAAATTACGGTGAGAAAGGTGAAAAATTACGGTGAAAAATTATGGAAGAAAGATATTACGGCTTGAGTGGAATCGAACCACTAGCCTTTCGTTTCCCAGTCCGTTGCTCTACCACCTGAGCTAATCGGATTGACAGTTACAAAATCGCCGAAGACTATCTAACTCACGACACCTAGCAAGGTTAGCAGTGCGCCAGTTGAAAATTACATTTAAAATTGAGATGTCTGAGCTTCAATATTGATTTGTGGCTCCAGTAATACAACCCTTGCCTGACAACATTCATATTTTGCTAAAGATATTTTTTATTGGTCATTTAGTGCGGCACCAAGACGTACATTAATTACAGTTAACAAACGGTTATCATGGACTTATGGTGTAGTGGTTAACACTCTGGACTCTCAATCCAGTGACCCGAGTTCAAAACTCGGTAAGGCTTAATTTTTTAATAATCACTAATGCTTTTTAGAATTATATACATATAATGTTTAATTTTTTTAATAATCAATTATGCTATTTAGAATGTTTAATCAATTAGTTTTAAATGTTTTATAATTTACCAGTAAAGCTTTGGAGCTACTCAGCAATAAATGTGTTCGGAAATTGGAGTTGAACAATCATTTTATTTACAAATAATGGCCGCGTTTTATATTTCCTGTGGAATATTGACAGTCAATCCTCACAATAACAACTTCTCACTCAGCAGAAGAGCTTGTTCCACTAAAGAATTCATCCTGAAAAGCATTATCCCATTGCTTAGCATAACATTCGCTTTCTGTCGGTAAATCCGAAACTACCGAGCAATCATAGGATAATTTATATCCAATTAATATTACACCCATAGTTTACAGTTTTACATCAATGACTTGCATTAAGACATACAGAATGCTTACAGACAACCTTACGGACAAGTATGAACCGGGCTTCACTGATAGTACCACAGCCATCTATCATTAGTCACAATTTTTCTTCAAATTAAAATGTAATCATTAAGTTTTAATGAAAGGCGTGCGCCTAAAAAGTTGACAAGCTGCGCACAAATTGACAAACGATAAGCACTTTCCGACCCGCAATTCACGGGTTGACGTTAGACAATTTTCGACCTGCCCTATATTATCCTGAGATATCACTTTGTCTGGTTATTTTCAGAGTTTACGTGAAGGTCTGCTTATTAGAAACTCAGATACTAATTCTAAAATGGCTTAAGCGGATTTGATTAAAGTTTGATATTACGATAACTTATTATGTGACCAGAGATGAAAACGGGTTGGGTTGGGTCAATTTTTGGTCGCGTCGTTCCAGGTTGGGGGGGTATAGTATCGCAAGTATCGTGACCTCAATTTTTTTTAAAATCATAAAAATTACGAGTTCAAATTTTATAGCTGTAATTTCATATAGCTAAAAATGGAAAATAGTAACTATTTTATGAAATACATAGTTGTCATTATTTCTTCAAATCAACAATAGTGCGCCTCTTTTTACAGCAAAACATGATAATAGATTTGGTTGTATCAAAAGTTTTTGCTTTTTTGAGCACATCTAAATTGCAGTTTCGAGAAAGGGAGGGGGATTCTTACAGAAAGAACGACAGCATCATCAGAATGACTCAGGGGGAGACAGACCAGCGCTTTACCGTTGAGCTACTGGGCCAATGTTGAGCTGCCGTAAATCCCTTTAAGTACTATAAGGGGCCTATTTTACTTCACAGCAGCATATAAATTCCTGGGTGTTGCACAAATGAAACAATGCAACTCAAAAACGGATACGGTTTTCGATCGGTACTCGGTTCAGATATAGGTAGGGTAAAACGTCCTATTAAGGGCCCACAAAAATTCCGAGCAGTTTCAGTGTAAGCACTATGCCACTTTTGGGGCCACAGAATAACTCAATTAGGGCCACTCAGCCACAATGCGGGCCACTGTGAAATTAACTAATTAAGAGCCCCTATTATCAATTGTATATAACTTTTTATATAGCACATTATTAGCCCAATTTTATATAACTAAATCAAATAACTTATTATCGAAGCAGAATAACTCTTGTTTTTATCTTAATTTATCGCTAAACATTAAATGACGATTAACTAATCTTAAACGGAGTTAATCACAATTATTTTCAATTGTGCTATGCAACATGCCTAATTTAATTCTGCTTCTGATACTTAGTAAGACACACATAATAAGTAACTAAATGGTTGGATATTCAAAATGAACAGCAATTTCGGTTGATTAATGTTATTAATTATTTAGACTATTACTGTTAGTATTAATCGTTGATTTTGACTAGCTGACACTGTCATGCGTGTATGTGACAAATTATATATGTTTTAGATTCTTATCAAAAAACATTTTTGAATATATATGTATTTTTCCTTAATGTTGAGTCGGTGCACTTGACAAATCATTCCTTAATCGGAATATAATATAAGATTGAGCTTAATTATAAACATAGCTTAAGCTTACTTAAGCTAACTAATTGCTGATTGTTGTAGGTATAAATTACAGCTACATAAAACTATTTTTTTCTGTCAAAACCTAACAAAACCGTTTAAAGCAAAAACCAAGAATGCAATAAAAGCGCCTATAAATTAAAATATTGCGCAACTTTTTCATTTACCATCTGGCAACTATTCGTAGGAAGTGATATATTCCATCAAATTATTGCGCGAGTTTACACTCAACATTTCACATGCAACTACCTATGGTGGTTCTGACAACTGATAAAGCTACTAAAAGCTAAAGCTAAACTGATTTTATCACATGCTAGAATAATCCAAGAGCCTATTTGTTGCAGAATTAAGCTGTCTAAACTTGGCAGGGTTGAATTTTTGTTTTAGTTGTCAGACTAAACAAGTTCAAAGCAGTCAGCGGCATAATTTAACGCTAACCGTTTGCAAAACAAGCATCAGATTAAAAGCATGTGAAAAACACATCAAGCATTAGCGGGCGCAGTGATTTTTTTGACAAGATTCTTAACTTCTTTAGTCGGACTGTGGTAATACCACTTTAATTGAGGCTGCATGGGTTTTTGTCGCAAATATCGAAACATAAACTAGAATTAACACCATATTACGGTAAAGCGAATGTTTAGAAATAAGAACTGTAGGTTACGTTTTAGCGGAGCTATACCCTTATTTGTACTAAAGTTCTAAGTTAGTGCAGCTTTTCTATATTTTAAACAGTAACGGTACCATAGGATATATGTACTTCCAGTACCGTACGATATATGTACTTCTTTATTTCGAAAAAACGTATTCTAGTGCTAAATTAGACTTTCGTACGTTTTTTTTTGAAACCAACCTTTTTTTGTTTCGTTTTGTTTCTCATTTTCAGCTATTTAGTTCCACATAAACTAATTTCTAATTTGTCCAACCTTTTTGAGTGTTTGAAACTTCTATCGGACAGTTCTACTACGTTCATTCCCAATTCTCGGGTGACCATATAGAGGTAACATTATATTCACTCATCCGAACAATTTATTTTTACAGACACTGAACACAAAACCTCGGAAGGGTGGGAACTTACATAGTGGTACCTATAGCCTTTACTCAAGCGTATGAGACAATTGCCTAATCTTGCATCTAATAGCAACTAAAATAGGATTTAGAATAGTTTGTTCCTATTGTGACCACAGCACAACAGGTCTTTAATTTTGATTGTGTAAGAATTCGCTGGTTAGCTTGACTTTAGAATGACATTGCAATTTTTGGCGGAGACTTAGCCCAGTAAATTCCTAATGTATGGTAGGTATCAATAGGCAAGAATTTCCTTGTTTTGTTGGCTTGTACTTGTTCATTTTGGGTTGGTTGACAAACCCTGTGTTTGCAGGTAAGCCAGAAAAGCCAGAGAGTAGTGGAACTGAAGTACATACACAAATGTATGAATGGTCTTCTCCATTAAAGCATCCAGTTAGCTCTGAGACTGTGTGTACCGATCAAGTTACACAGATACGTACATAGTTAAATAGGTAAGACTTTGAAATAAGAATCAGAACCTACAAGACTTTATGGTCAGTGATGTTATACAGTATAGCAACCTTAACATCGAAGAAAAAGGCCTAAGGTTTGAATTCAATATATGTGTTATGCACAAAATTTGAATCTCCCACTCGGCCACTCCCAACCGTAAGTATGTAGTCTACCATTATAACTATACTATAACATTATGTAACAAAATATAATGAGCTCAACCAAAAATTAAACTTATATACGGTGTGCATTCTTACTTAGCTTATATTCGTTTGTATATACTTTTGTATATACAAAATTGTAAACCCGAGCTTTGATTCAATAAAAAATGCAATCAGCCTAAAAGGAAAATTTTGTAAGTGCCTCAGAATTTAATAATGCTTAAAAAGTGACGTAACCGCCACTTTTTTGGACAAAAAATGTCAGCTAACCCAATTATTTGCGTTTGTTATTTCAAAATTACCTCCGGCTATAGCCGTCTGAGTTCACTGCTTAAATCCGTTAATCAAACGGAGAATAGAAATAGAAAATAGTTAGAAATTAAACAAAAAAATATGTTTGGAAATTTTCATAAATGTGATGGTTTTTTTGTGGTTATTTGTTTTTTTTTAAAATCGTAAAAAACATACTTTTTGCACATTCTTTTCTGCAAAATACATACTCTCGCAGGATGTTATGTTTCGCAGTGACTCTTGAATTCTTTTTTAGCCTTTTTAGCCATTTACAACTATTTATATTAAAGGGCCAATTCTTAAAATGGATTAAACAGATTAGATTAAAATTTGTTTGCCGAATAAGTTATCTCGATGTTAAGATAGACTTGAAAAATTTCGTGCACAAGCGGGAGGTGCTAGGAATAGTTGCTGTCGCTAAATTCGTATGAATTAATAAACGATATCATGAGTTATTGGCAAAACAAATTTTAATCCTATCCATTTAATTCATTTTAAGAATTGGCCTAAAGTTCGATTTCGGTTAGTAGTCACAAATACAGGCCCAAATTTGGTTTGTTCCTGTGAAAAATGAATACTACAATCATTTTCGCATATTTTTGCATACGACTATATTAGGCTAAGGATAAGGAAGAGTATAAGCCGTCTTGTATAGCCACCGAATTTGGAGATAAAGTTCATATCAAGTTTTATTAATAAAAATGTTAAGATTATTCACTGAGTGCATTAGTAAAGATTCTGAACTTTCTGGAACCGAAATTTCATTAAAATTTTATATCGCAAAATTAATAATAGTGCTATATTAGGAAAACTTTTTCATCTCATTTCCGCTTATGCTGATGTTATAGCCTGCTAGATATCTAATTTTATTATGCGCATCAAAGTAGTAATTACAATTTTGATTAATTATGCGTTAATATGTCTTGAGATTATGTTATTGTCTAAACTTCAAGAATAGGCTAAGAGTCAGCCAAACAATGTGCCATTAAAAGCTAAACTAGGGAAGGTTCTCAGAGAAAGGGGTTTTTTAAATTGGAAATGAGGTTTACTCAAAACTGGCAGTTTTATCATGATAGCTTGACACTAGGCATAACTACAACATGTGAATTCAAAAATTCAACTTTGTCTAATCATCATTCAAACGTCTTTCTTACACTACATTTTTGACTTGTTCCATTTTTGCTGACAAGGCAAAATTTTTGTTGACGTTCCTGTTTTTGACGATGACTTCAGCATCAGTTTTTTCCATTTTTTCATGATTTTTGCATCTTAAGAATCTCAGTAATGCAATTACATAATTGTGGACTGTATTACTGTAATCTCAGACAATGACTAAAGCCAATAAGTTACGTTTTAGATTCGGGTCAAAAACTGACTTCATCTTGTTTGTCAGCTAACGATAACGCTAACGTTCTACAAAAGTCTGTTATTTAGCGCAAATGGACAAAAAATGGCCGTTTGTTGTTCTAGATGACTGTTGTATTCTACATAGAATTCTTGAGGATAAACTTTCCAATTATTATGCGTCACAACACTCTTTTCTGTCAGTATCAAAACTTCCACACGGGCGCTTACCTATGATTTACCACTTCAGTTAGCAAACGCCTAAAGTGCATAAAACGAAGATTTCATTCCGTTAGCTCGCCTATACGGTTGTGTACCAGAGAAAATCCAGCAAAACAAAATTAACAGTGTGGATAGATTTTGCCAGAGAAAGTATCCGCTTGAAGGTTTCATTATGCCCTGAATTTCCGTTCATTTCAACAAACTTGGTGGACAAAAAAAGCCTCGGAGCTAAGAAAGCTCAGTTTAGCAGCTTTTTTGAATTGAAATGAGAATTTTTAATATTTTGAGAAAATCATAGAATTTGTCACTTATATATTATTTGTTGAAATATGTTCAAATTTTCAAATTTTTGAGTTGGCAAGCATGTGAAAATGCAAGTTTTGAAATCTTGTTATTGTGAGATAAGTGACTTTTTTCACTAAATGCTCTCAAAAAAAGTTTTACATAAAATCGCTGTTTCATTTTCTTCGCGTTTTTTAAAAAACTTCGAAAAAAAGGATAGTTTCTCAAAAAATGATCAAAATTAGATGATGGTAATAATAATAATTAATTAAGATAATAATAATAATAATAGGTAATAATTAAGATGAGGTTAAAAACTGCCCAAATTTGGATAAAGCAGGAATTTCTTTTTGGTCTTTTGAATTTGGAATAAGTCTTTTTGGCCAACCCTGCCCTAATGGGTCCCTAATCAGCCGTTCGACGACTATTTGTTTTTCTTAGCTGTCATTTTCCGGTGATATATTTTTTTAAGCTCATGCGGAACTTTTTAGGTTGAATTAGTTTTGGAAGACGTGTCTTCAAGGCGTTTTAAATTTTGTTGATGTCTTGCTATCCAGCTAGGTGTGAGTTAAGCTGAAAACTTCTTGACAGTAGACGATTTTTTGTCTGAATTTTTTCTGTTTCTTGCTCAAAGTTTAGAACCAGTTCTTAAAATTTATTCAATACAAGCATTATAATAATATCGATTGTGCTTATAAATCATAAAAAGTGATTGACACTTAGGACCGACCGATAGCCTCAATGCACATGTAAATCCTGTCCAATGTTTAGATAATATCTAAGCCATTATTTAATCTAATCGTTTTGATAGACTATTGGTACATTATTTAAGTTTAGATAGCAGTAACTTCTTAACGGAAACTATAGTTATTTAGATGATTCAAACGTTACATTTATGTGGTTAATAGCAGTCTGATAGATAATTGTAATTAGTGATGTGGATCGGATCAGATCGGTGCGAAATTTTGATGCCGATCCGATCCGGATGCTTGGTTGGCGATCCGATCCGATCCGGCGATCCGATCCACATCACTAATTGTAATATAGCAAAGTTGCTCCACGTTAATTTTCAGCTACTATAACTACATGGGTGTTGTAGATATTGCGTTACTGTGTTATTAACCATCAAAATCAATTTTGAAGATACACCCACACAGTGAGCTAAAAGTGAATTTGAAACCTTATCTCAATTATGAGTATGAGATTTATAACCTTAAGTAGTTCCTTTTTCAAGACATATCTATAAATTTCGGGTAAATTGACTATAATAAAACTACACCAGCTATTACAAAGTTTTTATTTGATGTAAAAGTAAATTTGCAACTGTTAATTCTTGCTAACATGTTGGCTTACTGGACTATAAGTCAATGCGGTAGTTAGTCTCAACATGTACAATTATCTATAATAAGAAAGGATTCGTCTAAAAGTATCGGGTCTTGTTTAAAAAATCATTTTTATTCCATTTTTTATACTTATTTTTTTCTGCTTTACTGCTTTGAAAACAATCTTATGTAAAAATGTGTCTGTAAAATATAATTATTTCACATATATATTAATGGATAGTTAAAAACCATGTGTTTGACATTATGTTTAAAGTGGCTTTTTCCATGTGCGTTTTTTACGCTATACTGAAGTTTTATGACATTTTATGCTTCTTAGACTGGGCCAATTAATAACATGGATCAAACGGGTTAGATTAAAATTTGTTTGCCTAATAACTTATCACGATGTTGAGGTAGACTTAAAAAATTTTGTGCACACCCGGGAAGTGCCGCAAATAATTGCTATCGCAAATTTCGTATGAATTGATGAACGATGTCATGAGTTATTGGCAAAACAAATTTTAATCTAATCCGTTTAATCCATTTTGGAATTGGCCCAAGACTGCTCTTATTCTGATTTTTCATACACCCGAGCCAAAACTTGTTGTTCTGCACTTATTCATCATTTTTAATTCATTTAAAATTTATTGTTTTTGTGAATAACGAACTATATTTGACCCAATCAGACATTAATGCGATGTTTGTTTCAAATTGGTAGTCGCTTTGGCTTTAAGCCATTATGATTATGACGTTGTACACAAAACTCAACTAATGTCGCTATGCTAGTGCTCAAGTGAAACTATATTGTTGTGCATGAGATGATACCAGGAGTACATGCCTAATAGAAAAGAGTAAGACACTCGTATTCGACACTCGTATAATTCTAGCTAATCAGTTGAAGCGCTTGCTGTTTTGATTTCACTGGGGCACCGCACCGCCCTTAAATCAAGACATTGGGACTGTTGCATAAAAGAATAAGCAATAGGTCCGATAAGCAATAAGTCCAATAGGTCAAATGAGCAATAGGGACTATTGAAATTTGTCGCATAAAACACCTGTGTTATAGACGATTTTTCATAGGTCCAATAGGTGCCCTGCACGCGCGCGCATGTGTGTGTTAGTCATATATTATGTTTTATATTAATTGTTCCTTTTTTTGGCATTCAGAAATATTTTAGCAACATTTTTGGTCTTTTTTGCCGCTTTAGATATGAAAACATCAACTATGTTTATTGTTACGAAATATTTTTATAGTATGTACTCAAAACAAGTACTCTTGTTTTTGTTCCTTGTGTTCCTTTTTTTAGACCGCGGCACAAAAGAAAAGCTGAGCAAGCAGAAGTTCCTTCATCTAATTTAATTAAGGAAAACAAAAATCGATCATTATGGAACAATTTACCATCACATGCCGCGAAGTAAAAGTGCACGTAAAAATACACATGTAATTTACATTTACAAATAGACATTTTACTTGATCACGTTTTATAAAATTCTGCACACTACAACAAATATACATACAATTTATCTTCCTGCAAAAGATTTTTAAAAATAATTACAATATACACGAAAAACGAACGGTACAATAGGTACCTGATAGACCTACATATTGCAAAAACAAAGATTCTTTGCAATAGGTTCAAAAAGCAACAATAAGTATTTTATGCAACACTCGCCTATTGCAAAACAACGTTAGCGTCCACCTAGCGAACCTATTGCTTATTGCTTATTAACCTATTACGGTATGAAAACGCAAACTGAATAATAGCGTTTTACCTATGTATTACTGAACTTAAGAAACTTATGTATACTGAAACTTATGAACCTATTTTTTTGAAAAGTTTTATGCAACAGGCCCCAGGGTGTACCTGCCCTCAAATCAGGGCAGTGTCTTGATTTTAGGGGGGTTACAGGGGGTGGTCATTCGATGCATAACAAATCTCAATAAATTTTGACGCGTCGCCCCACACCAAAATTTTCGACGCGTCGGAGGCATTTTCATCCGAAATGGACTGTATATTACACCTTACTCTGTTTATTGACAAATCGTCGTGTATGCTCATCTGTTTCTGGACTTTTCAATTTTCCCCTTCTGATAAATGAAGCTTCATGGCATATACATAAATTCTGTTGACAATTTTATATGTTCTATATTCTTTTATGTCACCTTTTTCCAATTCATCTACATACATATATTTATTTCTATTACTGCTAAAATATTTTAAAAGTAATGTACCTCATGATTTTTAGTGAAAATGTAGTTAAAAATGGAAACAATCATTTAAATCTAACTTTCACTCAATGATACGTTTGATTTAAAGATCAGCCCTTAAATTTTAGGGCCGTACAAAAAGAAAACGTTTTGGTGTTTTAACTGTGATTTTGATCCCATACTTCCAAATCAAATCAATATACATTTAGTAAAGTAGTAGTAGAAATAGTAGTAGTAGTATAAATTTAGTAAAGTATGGCTTAAATTTGTCTTCAAATTATTCATCAATGGCATTAAGTGTTAATCGGAACCTAGAATACCAAACTCTTCACAATATATTACTTTAAAAAAAGCTGGGGGATGCAAACATTAGCTATGAACTATGGTGTGGGGGTCACAATGTTATGATGTTGTTGTCGGGGGGGGGGGGTACATACGTTAATTGCTGCTATAACAGTATCACCTGGTGTTCCCTAGTTTCCTCTTAGTTGCAATAAAGGTAGGTTTTGTGTTATTCAGTTGGTGATATGTACATGAAAATAAAGCCGTCTATCACTACATATAAGGCACTTATTTTTTTAAACGTGTTTTTCCTAAGATTTGGCATCTGAAGCTGCAGCTGAAACTGTCAGGCTTCTAATTAGGCTTGTGAAAATGTTTCGTTCTAAGCAATTAGATAGATTGTAAGGCAAATTGGCATGCCAAACCTAAATCAATTTTCACGCAGATATTTAATCTGCAAAGGATGAGTCTGCTAAATGTCAAACCTCATATGCGGAATAAGACAGAAACATCTTGCTTTTTGTCGATTTTAATTTGTACTTACCTTCAATGCTTACTTAATACGTACATACTTACTTATGGAATGATTTTGTGTAAACTCAGGCACACAATTTTGTATTAATTGAGCAAAATTGATTTGTGTAGTTTATCAGATTTTCATGTTTTTGCATAGTTGAAACGGAAACCTTTGTCTGTGTGTAAATTTTGCCATTTTTTTGGCCAAAATGGTTTTTCAACTATCAACAACGATACCGTCAAAAGGCGGGAATAAAATCAAAGTGTCAACAAAAAGATTGACTCCAAAAGTGGAATGCATAAAGACAGTCTAACGTTAAAACCAGTCTAAGGCGTTCTATTTCAGTAATGTAGAAAATTGTACCGAAATATTCTACAAGTACTACATAGGTTACAATGTTGCGCTTAGACCGCGTTTAGCAAGACTGATCTAAGACTGCCTTTATGCATTCCATCGCTATACCTAGTCCTTACTGTTTTTTACTGTCTGAAATGGTTTGTTCAAGTAGTTCCCTTCCTCCAATAGAAACACATGTGTGGAATCGCTGTCGTGTTTTTAACTCATTCTAAATGTACGGTATGAACTACATTACGTTAAATTTTGTATACCCACATTTTTTTTGTTTGTCAACGAAAAGTGTGTGCAATAATGTCATCCCTCCATACGGAAATTTACACAGTGTAGGACTATTCTTTAGACTTGTTTACTTTGTACCATGAAGACTGTTGACGTAATATTAAGGATAGCTTGTGGCTTAAACGGCAGTGTCCATTATGTTTATTATTATTTATCTAATAAGCCTATTATTCTTTTGGCAATAACAATGAAACATTGCAGCAGCTTTCAGTCCAGAGTTTTTGATTCTTTCACTGCATGGCATGATTTTATCACAGTTTTCAAACTAACGTAATCTGTCTTTTTTCCGGGTTTAGTGCCATATTCTTAATTAGAACCATTTAAACACGAGAAAACCGCACCTATCACTTTTCGTCAGTTACAATAATATCATAATGTAATCAATAATCAATATTAACTGTCACTATATAAATTCAAACAGATGTTGTTTGCTGTCAGTTACTGTAACTTTCTAATTATTTATAATTAGCTCGTGCTTTAGACGACAGTTGATCCGTTACGCTCAATTTTTGCACTGAAATATTTTAAGCTGAATTCAAACTTACATGGACGTTTAGGACGGGAGCCTAGTTTTTTATCAATGACCTTATATTTTATTGATGTACTTCAAAAAATTTCACTTCCTAATTATTCAATTTCTGTTTTGAGATAAACATATAATTTATTAAAACACTGATTCAGTCATAGAAGGACATTTTTATAAGTACTTTTTTGGCTTCATTGCACTAATTTGTGCGCCCTAATACCTATTTAGCTGACTGCAAGTGCTTGCATTTGATGGATTGTTGACATTGCTATTGGCTTATTGGTTATGCTATAACTTGAATAAATTAACGGGCACTAGACAAATGGAAACAAATGCCAGCTCAAAATTGCTTATTTAGTGTGACTTTTAATCGTCGTGGTGATAGCTCTTCAATGTACTTTAGCAACTTAGCAAATTTTTGTTAGTGTTCAGTAAAAATATCCAAAATTTGCAGTAGGGTTACACGAATTCTTGCGATACCTAACATCAGAGTCTTGACACTACATACATTAGTACATACAGTCACATTTAGAATTTTCAAAATAAAAATTGAAATGGAATATTTTTATAGTTTTTGTATAAAATATATATTGACAATTTAGACAAAAAAACAAAAACTTAAATTGCTGCACTTTTTTTATTGCGTGAGGTTTGGGGTCAGACTAAGAGCTTAGTTAGTACCCACGGCTAAAGCTGCTAACTAACGCTGAATGATTACAAATAGCCAGTTTATGTATTTTATGTATTTATTTTCTACTCTACTTCAAGAATAATCATCTACATTTTTCATTCTTCTTTTTTTTCATTTTTTGTAAGTTTTCAAACAAACTTTGAACCGTGTGGACTAAATATCGACAAATTATTGAATCTGATGCCCTTAGGTTACTTGCAGTCATTTTCTGCATTTTTTGACACTGATGCAAGGGTAATATCGTCTTAACTTTAGTATTTCTGATTTTATGCTCAATTTTGGTACACTTTTTCGGCCATTAGAAGGGGGGTTGAGGGGTGTGCCTGGTGTTTCAGAAAAGGGGATGCATGGTGTCTGTGAGGGGTGCCGACCCCCATGAGGTAGGCACCACTCCACTACC
This sequence comes from Trissonchulus sp. WLG1_4, assembly GCA_030248245.1. NCBI lineage: Eukaryota > Metazoa > Nematoda > Enoplea > Enoplida > Ironidae > Trissonchulus > Trissonchulus sp. WLG1_4. The sequence goes on from JASANF010014977.1 coordinate 28,295, forward strand.
CCCCTCTGTGCATCTCTGTTTACTATACCTACTAAAGTATGTTTACATCAATAAAATTTTTGTTGCAGCAGCCATGACAATTGACTCAAACCTTTTGCAAAATTGCTCTATCCCCTGTTACAATCCCGACCAGCTGCATCCCTTCTTCCCAGCCCGACTAAACGTCTACGTGATTTGCCTGGTAATCATCTGCAGCGTCGGTATCATTGGGAACACCCTCAACCTAATTGTACTCACCAGCAAAGACATGCGAACCAAAACCAATCTATTTCTCTCGGCCATGGCGGTGGCTGATCTGCTATATTGTGTCTGCTACAACGTGCGCACTTGGTCCAATAAGTTCGCTCCTAGTCCCAGTGCCCGTATGATGGACATCCCCTTGGTGGCTATGATTAACACTTGCTCATATACTTCCATATGGTATGTAGGAGTTTGTTGATTTGATTAAGACAATGGGTTTAATCCAAAACTGGATTTAACGGATTAGATTTAAATTAATTCAGCTCATAGCGCAGCTCAAAATGACAATAGCCGGCTGAAATTTTGCCCTACATGGCTTACATACAGTATCTGGGTGTGTCACAAGTTTCAGCAACATACGTGTAACTAACGCTGCGTTATTGACAAAATAAAATTAAATCTAATCCGATAAATCCAATTTTGGATAAGGCCCTATGATTTATTTACTGGCTTGATTTTCGTACTTTATTCTTGATTACATTAAAACTCTATTGTACAATTTTGCACTGTTGTAAAGACTACCGTCAGACACCAGTACCGATATATGCTCCGCCATCTTACTCCACCTCACCGTTTATTGCAAAAAAACATCGAGACAAAACAAAATGTGTCATCTAATCAAAATAGTTGGTACAAACAGGAATTGGGACAAAGTAGAATACGCCCTTTTATGTAACTTGGGCTGGTCCAATGAAACTAAAGTCTGACCAGAATTTGCTGAACCCTGAGACAAAACAGGTGGTATAATTTTTGTGACTGCTCGCCGTACATTTAAATTAATCTTTCAATACTCTTCGTAATGAAATTGCTTTGTCTCAGGGTCCAACAAATTTTGGTCAGACTTTATTTAATCTGAGCTACTTTTCATTATATCTAATCAATTCTTTTTTCGTTTATGAGAAAATCATAAGTTGCAAAATAACTATTTTTTATCAGTAGACAAGCCTTAATTAAAAGGTAATTATTAACTAATGCTGTTTTACAGAATGTTAATACAAATGCTTTTGTATGCCATGTTTACAGAGTAAGTGGAATATGCTTCTGATTTCTTGGTTGCTGGATCTTTCGATGTACAAATGGTTGAGAAAGTCTGTCAATTTAATAAATTTCAGTCATATAAAAGATTTAGCTTTTAAAGGAAATGTTTCAATGCTGAACATTTAAAAGGAATTTAAATGTTATTAATGTTGTCTTTAGTATAATTATTAAAAATTATTATTTCAGGATGACAGTCGGAGTGACTGTGGAACGTCTGGTGGCTGTCAAATTTCCCCTCCACGCGCGCAACTATTGGAAACAGAATCGCATCATTATTTCCATGTGTTTGATTGTTGTCGCGGCATTTTTGCTTACCAGTCATCATTTTTTGTGGCGCATTCCCGTACGAATGCCAAGCTGCAAGCAAAACTGCACCCTTTCTGGCAAAAGCGAATACATTTTCGATATCGCAACAAAACGCGATAATCCCGCGCGTATGGCGTACGTTGCTCTTTTGGAGGTGATAGCACTGATAACAGTTATCACCATACCATTAGTGGTACTGATAATACTCAACGGTATTTTGATATTTAATTTACGCAAAAACAGTGAAAGTATTCGAGAAAAGTCAGCAAGAGCCAATACACAGTACTTGCGAAAAAGTGAACAAAAAGTTACCATCATGGTAATTATCATCATTTTTGTATTCACGATTTGTAATGTACCTTCTGGCGTAATTCATGTGATAGACATTAAAGGACATTTACGAAAATCACCCATTGGTGTGATTGCCATCAATATATCCAACATGCTTGTCTCCTTAATGAAAGCTCTTAATTTTCTACTTTATTGTATATCCAGCATGTACTTTCGAAAAAAATTCATGCAAATTTTTTGCAACTATCAGTCTAGATTTTCGGCTGCTCTCACGCGAAACCAAAGCAGAGACTACGGTAGCCCGAATGGTGCCAAAATAGTGAACAAAAAACTGTCTTACAGTGCCGTTTATTATCCGGAAAATTTGCCGATATTGGACTCAGCTACACAGAGACGATCTAAATTTCTACGAACTCAAAGTGTTCCTGTATATAAGTCAGTTGTCATAATGAATACCAAAGCCGACGGCCATACTGAACTGTGACGGTTTGTGCGATGTTACACTGAAAGAAATTGAAATTTCCAACCCGACGCACCCCGATGTCAAAAAAATCGAAAGTGAAACCGAAATCTTACAAAACTAATCGCTAAAAATCACCTCAAATTTGCTTTTATAAATGTATTTGTATATATTTGTACAAGTATTCGCTGTAATTTTGTACATAGCCTTTGTTCTATTGTTGTTCAGCTTTTTTTAATAAACAATCATGTATTCTGGAATATTTTCAACCTAATTGTAACTTTAGCTAACAATTTAAATGATTTGTAATAAAAAACTGCACCAGGTCCTATATTTCAGTTAAATAATTATTTCGTTGCTTTTCCTTTTTATTTTCAATTTACTTTTTTTAAAAATACTCATTTATTTATTTCTTCCTTTCTTTGTCCCCTCGTTTTCAGATTTGCTTATGAGAATATATGCGACAGCTACCTATTTTGATAGATGACAGAGTGTGGCAGTGTAAAATAACGGAATCTTTTTTATTGGAAATTTGTTTGCATGTTTACTATAAAGAAATCCAATCGTCAAAAACAGTTCAATATTTGTCGTTCCGACTCGAAATGCTTACAGAATGGTTAATTGTAGAAAAGTAAAGACATTTAGGAATTGGCCCTTAGCCATGCTGCTTTGTACAATGGATTAAAATTATGGCAAAGTTAAACCCTCCTTGTTGGCAGCTGGCTAAACCTCCCCGTCGCTACTGCTAAGGTCAAAACTGCACGGAAAAGTAATAAATAAACTTTTTTGGCAATGTGAAAAGTTTCGAAATCGATATTTCTAGCTCGTTTAAAACACTGTGGTTTTTCAGAATTTTAATAGCAAGCTTCCGTTGCGTTTTAAAAAGACTAACGTTTTACAATTCTCTTTTCGTAAATAGAATTTGTTCACTGGAGTTTCATACATTAATTTTTTCAGCGATAACAATGTTTCAACGTTTTTTTAAAATTTTTTATATTGTGACTAAAATATTGCGGCAGACATACAAACTAAGCACTGACTGCCAAAACAATATCATTTACTTTTTAAATTAAAAACAGCCGTTTGATATTTTCATTGTAATTGTAGTTTGCAAAACATTCACGTATTTGACGTATATGCTTGCCCGCTTCCCACCGTAGGTTTAAGGTTTAAGTTCAAGGTTTAAGGTTTAAAGTGCGACGTAGTGCACGACGTAAGCGTATTGCACATTCCCACTACATAGAGGAAACTGTGTACCAGTGTGAATAAAACCTTAAACCTTAACCTTAAATCCTAAACCCTAAACTTTGAATTTGCAGTGGGAAGCGGACAATACTCATAATACCCCTAAACAGCATTGAATGTGACTTATATTGCTCTTGCCGTGGCTACTGCCAACACACTGCAACATTTACTCTTGACGCAATCAGAGCAGCTGCCGCGATAAATAATATATTTGCCGCCCTATGTATTTTCGCATTGCCTAGACGGTTCATTAATAAAGTTGCTTTCGGTTCAAGGTTGTCGTACTTTGCGTTGTTTTTTGACCTTGCTTGGCTAAAATCTCAAAATACGGCAACATTTTTGGTTTGTTTTCCAAATGTTCATAAATTAGTAAAATTATTTCTGTTGTATTTAATTTTTGCCATAATGTATGATAAATATGCATCTACAAATGTATGTGTTTACAGGGTTAAGCGTTAAGATTATTACGGTTATTACGGTGAAGGTTTAAGGTTTTACGGTCTAAGAGTTAAGTTTATGTAAGACTTCTTCAAAAAATTATATTAGCTACACTTAAGATTGCCTTTTACTAAATCACATACATTATTCACATAAAATTTAAATAGAAGTAGGCTGTTTTTCACAAAAAAATTTTTGTTTCACAATAAATTAACAATTAAGGGGGTAATTGCGTTTTTAGGTGTTTTTTTAAAAAGCCATAGCTCAGCGTTTACAAATTCAAATCACAAGCGGTCTTTTGCATTAGGTAGAACAATATCTTTCCTAAATGTATGCCATGCCTTGAAATTTAACCTGTGATTTTCTTTCCAGTATAAGCGACTAAAGAAAGGTCCTTTCCAAAATATTAAAATTTTTTACAAAAAGTTTGCGCCACAGCTCTGAATCATACGATCATCTGTTGGGGCTGAAAGTTGGTAAGGTTTTTAACATGTTTAAAATCCCCAGGCATGTCCCCCACTTTTTTAATAACTAGTCAATTTACTGAGAAAATAGCTGAAAAGCAAACGCACCGAAAATTTAAGATATTTTCTTGTAATTAAAACCCTCTAAAAATGTCCACAGGTGAAATTTCAAAAAAGTGAGAGACATGCCTGGGGATTTTGACCTTTACAATACTGTCCCAAAAATTTATGCTCAGGCGTCGCTTCTAACTTGAGTACTGGTGGCGCAAAGTTTACATAGAAATCATAAAAACCTCGAAAACGCAACTACCACCTTAAGTTGGGAATGACACATACAATTGCATCGCATCTAAAGGAACTCATTCGATTATAAAGCGCAACCAGATGTGTTCATTGAAATACCCCAACCCATTGCCTAATTTGGTAAGAGGTTAAACAACCAATCAGATACAAGATTTTGTGGAACACAGTTTAGTACATAATCGTAGAAAGCATTCATAAATCATTCGTTATATAGGAATGGGCAGTACTTTTTTACTATTTTCACTTTTTTACATTAAGTGTGTCATTTATCAATGTAAGGCAGCAAGAGTACATAATAAGGAAGATTATAACAAGCTTATGGTGGATACTATTCTTGATCCAAAATAGTCATTTAACGTCTTCATTTCACGGAGGTGAACTGAAAGTTTACGGTTCTTTGATTACCTTAGAAACTCAAATGTTGGCTCCTAAAAATACCGAACCACATGTATTCTGTTTAAGGGGGTAATTGCGTTTTTAGGTGTTTTTTTGAAAGGCCATAGCTCAGCGTTTACAAATTCAAATCACAAGCGGTTTTTTGCATTAGGTAGAACAATATCATTCCTAAATGTATGCCATGTATTGAAATTTCACCTGTGATTTTGTTTCCAGTATAAGCGACTAAAGAAAGGTCCTTTTCAAAATGTTACAATTTTTACAAAAAGTTTGCGCCACAGCTCTGAATCATACGATTACCTGTTGGGGCTAAAAGTTGGTAAGGTTTTTGACATGTTAAAATCCCCAGGCGTGTCCCCCACTTTTTTAAGAACTAGTCAATTTACTGAGAAAATAGCTGAAAAGCAAACGCACCGAAAATTTAAGATATTTTCTTGTAATTAAAACCCTCTAAAAATGTCCACAGGTGAAATTTCGAAAAAGTGAGAGACATCCTGGGAATTTGACCTTACAGTGCCTTCCCAAAAAATTAATCCCAGGCCTCACTAAAAACTTGAGTACTGGTGGCGCAAAGTTTACATAGAAATCACAAAAACCTCGAAAACGCAACTACCACCTTAACTGCTTCATTCCACAAACATCAGCACAAACTTTCATTTTGTGGTTTTCTGGTAAAACTAATGTGTTTTCCACAAGATTTTTTCGGCCGAAGGTTTAAGTATTTTCCTTAAAAGCACATCTTTTTTTGAGAAGAGCTCCTGTTAGACCTTAAAACTAGCATATTGGGGTTCAAAATGAGCCGTTTGAAAATGAGCTTTACGTTTGAACTTTATAGCAAGTTTTAAACTTTAACCTTCAACTGTTTGCTGCTTTCTCAAAGTTTAAGCTAAAGCTAAAGCTTAAACTTTAAGTTCAAGCTAAAAGTTGGTAGAATATAACTTAATATTTACATCGTCCGACGCGTCCGATTTTATCACTAATCTTGACGCCTAAAGTCCATTTTAATTTCATACTGACTGTGCAGTTCAATATAATCTACTAGAAACCTGATGCAGAGAAGTTTTTCTGTTTGAAAAGTTTGTCGAAAAACTAGAAGCTATGCATTTGATTTTACGCGCAGATATTGAATGCTGTATATAAACCCTTGACTAATGTTTACATACAACAATATTGCATGAATAGAAACTGCAACAAAGAGATGCCAGTTTATGATTTGACTCAGAGTGTAGAGTCAATAATGCCAAAATATAGGGGGTCCAGTTTTTTAAATATTTACAATTCGGACACTAAGAAATTGTACACATCGCATAGAAACTCGAATATATATTGCTCTAATCAATTATATACAATAAGCCATGTATGTACTGTATGTCGATTTTGACAATAACAGGGTTATCACGTTTCTTTGTTCCAAAACCCCTTGTCAAAAACAGTAAACTCGCACTTGCAACTTTACATATTTTTCTAACAATGAAGTTTTGGCACCAAAAAAAGTTTGGGAAAAGTTTCTGGGCTTTTTTGACCAAGCGAGTTTCTATGCAAAATTCTTGTTCGGCTGCTAGCATAGTTTCAGCCCGTCTTAACGCAACGTTACGCGTGTAAATTTCGAAGCAACGGCCAAACCCAACTATATTGACATGTTTTCGAGAACCAATTAAAACTTTTCAACGAATTTCGAAACTTCTATGAAACTTCTATCATTCGACTAATATCATTTTTGCAATATTAGTTCCACACGTTTTCTCTGAAACCCCTACAGATTTTTAACTGTAGGTTTTAAAATTGACTTTGTTGAATCAAAATTCAACTGTTACTTTTTGTAGTTTCTGAACATTTTTGCTGCGATTTCGTTCGTTTGGATTAACTTGAACTTTTGTGGTAAGTTGACGCGTTATTTTTAACTAATTCAATAATACGGTTTGATTTGAAGTGTTAAAACCAATTACTAATTCGCACATTTTAGTCTGAAATTTTCTGATAAAATTAGTTATAGCTCTGTGGTTTGCAAAATTGAGTGGTTTTCATTTGTTGATGCATTAGTCAAACTGGTTTTAATTAGCTGTCGACAGTTTTATGTGAAGTCAACATTTTTTAATTTCGTCAGTTTTACTTTATTGGTTTAATATTTTACTTTTCATTAAACGTTTTATGTGCTTTTATTATTCCGTTATAAATTTATAATAATGATGTATCTAACAAACGGTTAACAAATGTGTGTCTTGTAAAAAATTATCGGGTACTTAGTTTTTTGAGGTAAACATATTTTACCGATGCAAAGATATCTTACCTACATATTTAGATTACAGTAGGTAGTTGGAAAATATAGGATTAGCACTTTTAATCCTATTTTGAAAGCCGGTTAGCTAACATAAAATTAGCTTAATCTGGTACTTAACTCCGTTTTAAATAAAATTTCCAGATAAAAATGTCAGTAACTTCGATTGTTTGACCCATCTAAATCAAATAACTTTCAACAGCACATTATATATTAATATGAGACGTGCGCCGGGAATCGAAACCTGGCCGCCAGCTTCGAAGACAAGCATGCTACCACTACACGACAGCCCCCGAGTCTCATAGGCCGTAATTCTCATTTGAGAATAAACACGCTTTTACTGGACCATGAAACGAGCAAGAAGCAAGTATGAAGGCATGATGGATTTGAAAGGTTGAATGTATAATTCAGTTCAATAATTAGTAATTTATACATTACTATAGTTTAATTAATTTAGTTCTGTCTGTAGACGGACTTGCAGTCTATGTAGATGCTGGGGCGCTCCCCTGGCGTAACCCTAGGACTGTCTTATGGCCGTAACAATCAAACATGAACACATAATGCAGCCTCTATTGCCTTCTGTTTCGCTACAGCGCTGTTCTTTTGGCCTTAGAAAGGCTAAGAGCGGTTTGTGATGGCAGTTCTTTTGTTTATCGTGTGCCACCAAATTCGGACACAACTAGGTAGACTCCTAACTTTTGTATGCAATCGGAGTATTCATGCGTTATGCAACACAGGAAATTCGACCTGCCCGAAATAGCGCGCAGAATTGAGAAAATTATTATAATGCTACGTGACGCCTATACCCCGACACCCCATAGAATATTAAAATCGAGGGCAAGCTCATTTATCTTACACGAAATGAAGACAGATATGGTAAGAATATTATTCGGTGTTAAGTAATTGCATTAAAATTAACACAGACGTTTTGTGAGTTTATGTTTAACAAACAGTAAACACTAGCTTAAGCTTCGCATTAGACCGTCACCGAGTCACCGGGTCAGAAGAAAGTGACACAGTTTCATCTCTGGTTTGTGTAGTTACTAGGGCAAAAAAGTTAAGCCAATTTCATTTAAGTTAAAGTTAAAGTTGAAGTAAGGCTCAGGGGGTAATTTAAGTTAAAGTTAAAGTAAGTCCAAAATCACTGACTTTTATATAACTTTTTTAAATTAACTTTTATTTAAAGTTAAAGTAAGGGTATTTTTATTTAAGTTAAAGTTAAAGTTAGAGTTTCACCCCTAACTTTTTTAGTTTAAGTTAAAGTTAAAGTTTAACTTTTTTGCCCTAGTAGTTACCGAACTGCTCTGTAACCATGATAAATAGATTAAAAGTTTAATTGTTCAATCTAATAAATTTATCTCATATTCTAATGATATGAAATCTAGCCGTCGTAAGTAAATTTTCATTATTCAACTTAACGTTCGATTCATAAGGTGCTGAAAGCCAGTTATAACGTCAGCCAGCAAGGATTCAGACGCCACCGACTTATTTCACATTCGTGGCGCGATCTATTTAAGTTTACCGGCAGAACGGACAAACGGCTGTAAGTATGAATCGATTTAACTGCTTCCGCAACCCAAAACAAGCAGAGATCAAGTCTAATTCAATTAACCAAATTTAGATGACAGTTCTAGTTTCACGCAAACTGTTTACCCAACCCACGAAAACAAATATTTTCGCCGGTTAGCATATGAAATTTCACATTTGCGAAGCTTGTTGTCTGCTACACTTGAGTTTTAGCGCTAGTGTTTGACTACCAAAATATACAGTTCCCTCTAACGGTACTCAAGCTTTGGCTACAAAATACATGTTCATAGTTTCATGTTCAATATACATATCCCACCTGCCATATTACTTACTAGGTGTCTTTTACTAATTTAAACGTACTTGGTCTAAAAAATAATAAAGTTCTAGTCATTTGGTTGGATTTTGTTCTTTTAGAAACTAATTTTTTCATCATGCTAAACAGAGTCCATCTGCGTAAACGGTAAAAATATTGCTTAAAAACTCCATTGTCTGGAATTGCAAACTGTTTTAACTATGCCAGTAAATGCAAAGCAAACTAGCTATTTTTTTAATAATAGGCATAGTCCTAGTAATTTCAGCAATATTTATTTAGTTTTGGAAATGGGTTTGATCTAAAATGTAACTTTTTCGTAGTTTTTTAACTCGCTCAACTTAGATCTTAAAAATAATATACCTTTCTAGGTTTCTAGGTCCGTTTAAGGGGGTAGTGTCGCGAAAGCAGTCGATTTTGCGCAACTATAAAACTTTTTCAGTAAAGGATAATACATTCTTTTTTATATATTTTGAAGATATATGTTAAGGCAAGTATTTTTGCCAAGTTTTATCAAAATTGATGCAGTATGTATACTGTTAGCAGTGAGGTCGCAAAGTCGGAAAAATGACGTTTAACAAACCTATTCACATTCAATAATTTCGCAACAATTATATATCTGGTTGTCTAGTTTGGTACACAGACTGAAAGGACATATGTATGGTGTAGTTTATGCACACAAACTTTAATGCAAATTGCTTGAGTGGTTGCGGAGTAAACCTGTTCGCACTGTGAAACTGTACGGAAACTGTCAAGTAGTCATAGCAATAATGATAAATTATGAAAAATCTGGACGCGTATTTTATAATCAGAAAAAAATTAACCTTCAGTTTTTTTTACTTATGGCAAAAAATTGTGCGTCGATACGTTATGTGTACTTCACAAGCTGGCCAATCTGATATCTGCCTTGACTTTTTGAACTTTTATGTCCCTATTGTGTGATTGTCTGGCTTACAATTAGTGATTGGCTCAAGATATTGGTAGATATTGGTTGTCTAGTGTCTGGCAGTAATTATTTAACACAGTATAGCATTGGACTAGTTTCTCAGTGAACGTACTATTTCAAAACAAAAAGCTCTCTTTTTGCAAAGCTGCTTTGGCGACACTACCACCTTAAATTAAGTAATCACTGAAATTTTTTTGCTTACATACTGTCTGTTGTTTTTCTTTCTAGAAGTGGAAACCATTTTTTGTGTTTATGTATAACATTCTTATTACATCATATCATTTTGTAGAATTAAAATTAATTACTAATGAAATTGTGAGTTACCTGATTTTAGATGGTTGGTATATATTTTCATCAAAACTGTTGTTACTTTTACTATTGCTTTCTTTGAATGCCTTGGCTAAAGTAAGTCATATAAATTACATGATGTACATACATATGTATGTATGTATCAGAAATTAAGCTTGTTGTTTTAAATTTTAAATTTTAGTTAATAATAAATGTCAATTGCTTTTTGGTTCACTTGAAACTTTTAGTTCAGTTTGGTTAGTTACATAGTTTAGTTGGAAAATAGTTTTAAAAATACGTTCTTAGAACACTTGCACTGGCTTGCTTGCACCAAAATAGAATAGCTCGAGAATGAAAAAACTCAAGAATAGCTGATCTTATTTAACCCTAAAGATGTTGTCATTTGATTTGTTTTCACTGTTTCCTTCATAATGGGTGCATTATTATTGCAATTATTAACTAAACCCTATATATTGGGTATAATTTACAATATTTTTAAAAGGTGGACAGCAGTCGAGAAAAAATAGCTAGAAAATAAGCGTAGCTCGAGAATAAGGTTGATACAAACGGCCGTTAGACTAAACGAGTTAACTAAACATGCTGTTGCTAAAGTAATAGCTGGTTATTTCTTTTTCCCGGCTATATGATAGGAGCGGGTCCGGAATAAATTAAGCAGCTGACTTATTTTAACTCGTTTTGTACAATACCTGTACTCAAACTTCGGACTAAATTTAGTCCAGCCCGTTAAATTTGACAAATTTAAAATTCAATTCAATTCTACAATTCTCAAAAAACCCTTGTACATGCAAAATAATAATTGAGAAAAAGTTTCATTGTACTAGAAACGAAATAAAATAGAATCAGCAATTTATATGTTTCGCAAACTCGTTTACAAAGCATACAATTCTTCAGCACTTTTCAACTGAACTCACACCAAAGCGTGTAGTATAAATTTTGAGTGTCAATTTTGAAGATAGTAAACTATCATCCAAATTTGCAATGATATTCTCATTCTACAAAAGCGTGAACCAAAATTAGTCAAGCGCAACCAGTTTTTTGTACCGAATTTGTGTAAACTCTTTTGCCAGATTCATAAAGAGATTAGATTAACTAACAAGGTTTGATGGGTTTGCTTAAAACAGAAGGCTAAAGTTAATATAGCTTATACCAGTATGAATTTGCTTCAAGCGAGAAGGTAAGCTGGCTGGCTTTTAATTATTAGTTTTTAATTTTTAGTTTTATTTAGTCTTCGAACCAGTAGTCAACGACCAACTCCTAAAATTGGATCAAACAGATTGCATTAAAATTTGAGGGCTTACCTAATAACTCATCTCGAAGTTTTTGGCAGTTGTGTTAAATTTGGAACTAAAAACATTGGCTGGAATTCTAGAAGGGTGATTAAGTTAGTCAGTGATTAAAGAGATAATCGCGCGTTTATCTTCAATTTAAAAACGAGTGATTATCTTCAGTGTAGAATGCGATCAGACGAGCTTATTCTCAGTGTGTAGAATTCGTAAAGACAAAACTCTGTAGAACGTTGAGAAAGATAGCCATGATTCTGGAAGGCTGCTCAACTTAATCAGTGGTTTATTTGCTGAAAAATTTCAATGGAAACTTAAACGAGCCTTATGGCAAGTCTAAGTTCACAGAAAATGGATTTTACTGACGGTATTGTAACATAACGGTGTAAAACCGGTTGCTTAGATAACGCATTCACTCCGACTGGCGTGATCGAACAAATTCAAACCTAAGAAAATTTGCATATTTACTCGCATTGAATGAGCCATACTAGGGTAGGTGAGCGCGATAAAGAGTGTTAACGTTGCCGACACGTTCTTTATAAAGTGGTAAATGCTTAATTTAGAAAGAAAAGGACACACATGACTTCTGAAAAAGCACCAGCCACCAAGAGTACAGCAATTGGCCGCTAAAATTAAGCCGCCTAATTGTTTTGTCTCAGTGCTCAGCACTTTTTGGTCAGACTTTAGGCCCGGTTCACACAGACGTACTTTTTACTTTTTACTTTTTACTTTTGGGCCAAAAGTAAAAATTTCGGTTTATCCAGAACGTACTTTTTACTTTTTACTTTTTACTTTTTGCCAAAAGTAAAAGTAGAAACGCGTTCTACTTTTTACTTTTTACTTTTGCAATCTAGCCAATCAAAATGCTCTGAGAGAAGCTCCGCCTATTGAGCTTCATTATTATTGGTCCGAATTGCATTCTGACAGACAAGTGCGCCAAAACCAGAAAATTGAATGCGATCTTCCTTAAGTAAAAAGTAAGCCTGTGTGAACACTTTTGTAAAAGTAATAAGTATAAAGTCAAAAGTAAAAAGTATAAAGTAAAACGGAAATAAGTCTGTGTGAACTGGGCCTTAGATTGTCACTTCCACACAGCATCTAGTGTTGTAAATGAGAATTGGCGGCTTCGATGGTTAGCATTCTTGACGTCGACGCGGTTCGATTCCCGTCGCCTCCATTTCTTTCTTTCTTTCTAATTTTGGATCTCCTGTATCGTTTAACATTTGCATGCCCCTCGCAAGACAATCTTGAGTCCCGGGCCCATTTGTTCAGTTCATTAGCTTGCCATTCACTTAATTGGCCATTTAATTGCAGATTAAGGCTGTGCACTGACCACTGGCCATTTGTCCCAAAAATGTACTAATCCTATTTCACAAATGAATGAGTGTCTTTCCGGCTATTCTTGGCTGCAAAATGACCCACTCTCCTATTTTGAATGGCTTTAGAGGGTTTTAAACTGATGCTATGGTCTGGTTTTCAGTGAATATGACTATATTTGTTGGTCTCTTGAAATTTTTTCTTTTTCTTTTCTTCTGCTTTTCTTGAACACTTAACTGTTTTTGCTTTTTCTTTGCATTCAATTACCGCTGATTAGTTGATGTTAGTTACAATCTCAGTGTCGACTTCGCTTCATTATTTTTGATCGGTCAATAATTTTAATGTTATGTAGTAAGTTTACGTATGTAGAGTCCCAGTTTTCCGAAGATTAATAGAAGAATAATGAAAATTCTTCCAGTTTTTGAGTGAATAATAACACAAAAGGAAACAAAATAACTGAAGCTAAAATTTTTTAAGAAAAACAAAATTATCAGCTAAAGTAAATATGATAGCATAGAGTAATTAAAATTAACAAAATAAACAATTAAAAAAAATCAACTAAATTACATAACAAATACATACAACAAAAATAATTCGATAAATCAAAGCATATTTTTCTATCGTTTCTGAGGGCTATTTGACTGAACTTAATCTCAATCATTTTACTTCAGTTCGGAAACTGTTGCCCAACCTGCCTTTAGGTTTATGTCACTTTTGTCTTGACGACACTCGTTTTTTTGAAAAATTTTGAAAGAAGTGTAAAAAATTTGTCATCCTGACTGTTACCGATTATAGTTACATTTCCAAACGACTAAAAATGAAATTTTCATTTGGAATCCTCAAAATTTATGGCATGTGAAAACATTTTTCGGCTTATTAAGTTTCACAATAGCTTTTCTGAAAATCGGACAGGGATTTTTGAGCGCACATCTTAACAACTAAACTTTTTATAGTAAGTGGTCAACCTGTAGTCAACGAACAAAATTGGGTTTCCTAAAAACTTTTTTGACAAAATTTCAGTGAAATTTTGTGGAAAATAGTTATTGTATATTCTCATAAATTCTTGGGGGGGGCATGGTTCCTAGTTACTTCAATTTTTGAAATTATATATTAAATGTAGATTTAAATGACGAATATTTTGACTAAAACTCAGCTGTTTCAAATGTCAAACTATTGACTATAAGCTCGTCTAAATTTATTAAAACCGATCAACCTTTACTAAATTTTTGTAATCCAAAGTTATATCAACCAAAAAACGATTTTATGTTAGTTTTAGAAGCTATACCCACTTGAGAACTTAATTGTACGCCAAAAACCGCTTTCTCAGCAAAAAATTTTCTTTGTTCACGTTTGACAGTATGAAAAATTGCGGCTGTAACGATTTCGTCAAAAAACCGTCGTCTACCCTTTACAACGAAATAAAAACAGTCGTGTCTATATTGCCCCTGCAGATTACAGCCAGTGTAAGACTGTAAATTACACGAATGATGTTGTAACGGCTGGGGCTAATTTTCTGGGTGGCTACACGATCCGAAATGAAGGTAAAGACATTACCATATAATATTTTTTTAATTTTGAAGTTTAGTTTTTAATCAATTATTAATGTAGCAAGTGAATACTGAGTCGCATAATTTTGGTACCAATGGTCGTACTTTGTTTTCAGGACAACAAAAACAAAGTTTTGAAGTTTCTATTGTTTTAATATTTTTTTAAAACTTTTTTTAGTGATCCGCAACCCTAAATTTTATTAAAAGAATTAGAGTTGATGATTTTTCCTGATGTCCCTGATTTTTCCATTGTCCTCTTTCATTCGAAAAGAACGTCTTAGACCAAGTCTAAGGCAAAACAACTTTTGAGAATCCCGTCTAGATTGAAGGTTTTGAAAAAAGTACAGTTTTTTTTAATTTGTCCAAATGCGTACTTTTTAATCTCCTACAAATGAAGTTGTGTCGTTAATGTTCTATCACTATAAAGTAAAACCAAGTTATGTGGAGTATAATGGATAGATGACCACGGCTAAAACCCTAATTTTAAACCCTGCCGCTCTTTTTATTCTTCTTCTTCTTTTTATTGCTCATTGGACAGTACAGATCACAATTAACTATAACACTGCAGTCAGTGATCAAAAAAAACTGTCAGTTTCATTGACTTAATACTGTATTTTGCAGCACCAACTTTCATTTGTTATCTTCTTATTTGTTCTGTTCATACATTGTATGATGTACTATATGTTATCCATTGTTAGCATATGAAGTGTACCCATTATTTTGATATGCCTAGAGCCAAAATTTACTGATTTGAGATCATGGTATTTGCTTGAGTAGTTAACACGGTTAAATAGCCTGGACCACCTTGGTTCTGAACCTTAGCTGGGATTACGGGCCCTCGTGGGCGGGAGGGCTCGGCACGGTTACACGGTACGAACCATGTACACGGGTGTAACCGTGTACACGCTAAGGGGTCAGTATCCGCTGTTACATAGCGGTTACAGCGTGTACACGTTAAGACACAGTAACCGCGGATACTGTAACCGTTTACTCTAAACGGATAGTGTAACCGGTTACTCTAAATGGATAGTGTAACCGGTTACTCTAAACGGATAGTGTAAACGGTTACTCTAAACAAATAGTGTAACCGGTTACACTATCCGCTTTCCGACTTCGTGTACCCGTTAAGAAAAATGTTCGTTAGGGCTGCTGGATCTAAGCAAATTAGCCTACAACCGTGCGCAAGAGATTTGCCTGTGTGTTACTTCATATACACGTGTGCGCAAGCTATATTCTTCACGATATATAAAGGCATTTATACTGACAGCACAGCATTGTCCCAGTTTCTCCGTACCTTGCTGGTCTGCAGATCTGGAGACGGGTGGTTCGTATCATCCCTGGGTCATTCTTATGCTGATGCTGCCTAGTAAAGAATCCCCCTCTGCTTCATGACGTTTAGTAAAAGTGTAACCATTTAGTAACCATGTAACCGTTTAGTAACCGTGTAACCGTTTAGTAACCGTGTAACGGTTTACATAGTAACCTTGTAACCACTAGTAACCGTGAAACCGTTTACATGGTTTAGTATCCGTGTAAACGGTTACAGGCATACTTAGCGTGTAAACGGTAACACGGTTACACGGATAATTAGCGTGTACACGCGGATAATAGCAGTAACCGTTAATTAGCGTGTACACACGGTTAGTAGTCTTCGAAACTAACCGTGTACACGGATAGTTATTTTGTAACCGTGCCCAGCCCCCTACTCGTGGCCGCCCTTGTGGTGAGTCTCCAAGTAACACAGTAGTCTGACAGCAGTGCGTCTTCACGTACTGTCTGGAACTGTGGCGGGCGTACTGGATCTTTATGAACTGCATATAGCCATACGGCTGACGTCCGAGACAGATCGGATTTCTATTAGCTAACCAAAAATACAGTCGAAAACAATCACTAAGCCTTAAACAGTCGTCTTTTGTCTCGGCCATATTTATTGCATTTTTGCGATTTTGCCTTTGGGAACAGATTAGTGAAAAAGATTACTATTTTTGTTTTTTGCCTTTTATTGTGTAGTTATACGTTTTTTAGTATTCTAAGTTTGTCTTAAAATTATGTATTCCAATTCAGATATATTTTTCCTGCCAAAAGGCATAATAGTTTCACCCTCTTATTCACAGGGTTTTGTGTAGTTACGTAATGTTGTCTAATTTAGTTCGATAAATTACTTGCAGTGCATGTAACAGTCATTTCTACTGCAATTCGACTATTACAAGGTTGCTACAGGAAATATTAGGGGTTAGACAATCTGTCAAATTTATGTCTATTGTAAGTATTTCACTGTGTATATTCTTATGAACATATGTACTTCATTAGTACTAAAAATTGTAGAATAACTAAAGGAGGTTTGATTTACAACTGTTAATTCAACGTTTTTTAATTATTTGCTTGACATTGTTTCTGACTTTGAACTTATCACCCCCTTTTTCAATTTTGTAGTGAAATTCTAAATTCTAATTTTAAAACTCAGCGGAAAATGCGAATTTATACATAATTACACAAAATTTTAGTGTAATAACAATTTCTTAAATTTTGTTCTCAAAAAAGTTTTAAATTGACAACACTATAATTTTGATGGATTTTTAAGTTAATTTAAAAACATAACTTGTTTTAAAACTCGTGAATGAACAAGTTTCAAAGTTGTAATTTGCACAAACTTTTGTACAAACTTCTTTGGGGTTCAAAAACTTTTTCAGCCAAACGCGTAAGGTGTGCTCGTCTTATGTTCTTACTATAAAGTTTATTCTTACTATAAAACTTTTTCATACTTTTTATTATCTTTCTTGTAGCTATATATTTAGTGAGTCATTCTTTCAAATTAACTAAACTACATAATATCTAATTAAATATAACTTAATATTAAATTAAATTTAAAGTAAACCAAATTAATTTAATTATACAAGCGTATTTTCCACTATTTCTTAAATTTATTTTTAAAAGATAATTTATTCGCATATTGATTTGCTAGCAGTGTCGACATAAAAATTAAAGTTAAAGTTCATCCTTTTCATATGTTTTATCCTTATTTTAGTCACTAACGTTTGTTCCTAAGCTGTTCTAAATGCCACTAAATGGAAATTAAGTCAGGATAAAGTTCGTTTGTGAGTTTTAAAAATTATTGTAATTTTTTAAAAAATTTGAATAGTCTCTAGGCATGTATATACATTAGTCAGTTTACTTTTTAATCTTACCCTATTTGAGGTCTTGGTTGTTTTTTCACTTTTATGTAACTTCACATTAAAATGCACTCACAAATTTTGATTATTTTTTCAATTATGTTAATCTTTTAATGCAACGACCTTCGAATTTCATTTGAAAAAACGAATATCTAATACACTTTGACAAATTTCAAGAAACAATGGAAATTAGTTTCCTTTAAATTCCTATCCCAGCTGCTAGTCGCTACAACACATCTGCCGATCACAAACTTTTGAATCAGTTTCTTTGTTCATTGTTACGGTTGAATTGAGTTCACAACAATCATTCTGACTTTCAATCAAATTTTGTACCCGTTCTTATGCTTGTCGTGGACTTTTCAGGAGTTATTTTCATTTAGAGGTAATATATCCAGACATAGGCAATACAATATGTGATAACTTGCCACTATTCTTTTAATTATCACCCCATCACAAACCATATCAGGTCATACTGCACATGAGGCAATCCGACGCGTCGGGGATGCCATCCGACGCCAAATTTTTAGCGAGCATTTTCTTCGCATTAGTTTTGGGTTACAAATTAACAGAAAAAAGCCAGCGCCGGCCGGCCGACCGGCTGGCTAACATCAGCCTGCCAGCCGGCCGGTTAAACACACCGGCCGGCCTGCCAGATTCTACCGACTGACAAAGTAAGGCCGGCATAACAATCCGGCAGGCTAAGTTATGCCAAAATGACACTCCGGATTTGGATCAGTTGTTTTTGTCCAAAAATTTTGCCGCTCCGGCCGACCGGCGGCTTACGCGGCCGGTCACAAACACTATCTGTAGCAACTAATTGCGGTCGGTATATAATGTAGGCTAAACCATCCGGTTCAAAGATCTTGCGCTAATGTTATGCACTTATTTAAGTTAACTATGTATGTACAATGTACTTGCTAAAATATTATCTTCATTTTATATGTCATGGTAGCCTAATTTTTCAAGCGTGCAGGATTCGACCCTGAACACTGGCACCTTAAAAATAAAATTTGCCATATACCCTAGGGCTATTTTATTTATTAAAACTTTTCAATTTCAATAAAATTGCCATGTTTTAACTCAACAATGTATTGTCCATTTTGATTGCTAGATATTATTATTCACTAGCTATTTAAACATTAGTAATTGATATCAAAACATAAATTCAAAGTGGGTTCTAGTATGTAATTGCGACAACTAATTTTAAACACCACCGCAGCCACTAAGAACTCAGAAATAGCAAACTCAACAATACGAGTTAGAGTTTTATCGCTGCATAATGCTTTTTATGCATATGTACGCTGCCTGAGTGTACGCGGAGTTAAATTTGACTTTTACTGCGATAACAATTGTCTAATGCAGCATTGCAATTGCAATTTTGAGTTCACTCAGTCAAACAGCAGAAGTTATTGTATCGCTCGCTGCTCTGACAAAACTGTTCAAGTAATCACAGCTCAATCGCATAATGCACTTTGCAGTTTAGTTATACTTTCACAAACTTTGTTTTTTTTTGTATTACTACATTTTTTATATGATTTTACTGTAAATACTGCTAAAGCTTAAACTGTGATCCCATTTTTTTACCGGGTTCAAGCGGAATTGAACTTTTTTTAGTCCAGTGCTTAAGAATCGAACTAATGTACTTGTCTCTAAGGACATATGATCAGGGACAAGGACAAATTACAAATGAATGTTTTGAAAAATTGACACAAGCACTTTGCTTGATTTTTCGCTGACTAACTAAACTTGACTCTAGCTTTGTTCATGCAAAAAGCTGCTAATGGTAAACCATTTGCTTGTGATTTGCTAAGGGACAATTAAACTATGTACATACAAAGACAAGTATGTGAGCCGACTTTTAGTGGCTAATACATGACTATATCCAATACATAATTCAGTTGTTGCTTAATATCAGTCCGAACTCATTCCAGAACTAACACTGGTCTAAAAGGATTTAACATTAGTATGCACAGTTAAGTTCTTCTCTATAGTCTGACAGGCTGACTAAACGAAACTCACAGAGGGTCTCAGTTGAGGGCATAAATAAAAAAATGTACTCTGACAAAAAACACATGTCCATTTAGTCTGGAGGTTAAAAAATGACATTCAGAAGCAGGTTTTTTTATCCTTTATTTAGTCGGACTTGAAATACTCGTTAAGTCCGAACGCCTTTAAACTAACACTGTGAAATACCATTGTTTAGCCGGACAAAAACTCGTTTAGTCCGACTAAAAAAATGGGTTTTGAGTCATGTAATAAAAATAAACTATACATTTTTAAAACTTCACTAGCCTATTCAATTTCTTATGTTTTTTCACTTTAAGAAATATAGCTGACTTTCATTCGAACGTTAATCCCATTTCCTCTTTTTTCAAAACATACTTTGCAGTTTTATGCTGTTATTCGTTTTGGCTTATTTTAATTTCAGTGAGCTCGTAAAATCGTTTCGAAACTAGACTGCTTTTGGAGGTGTCAACTTTTTCTCGCCTCAAAACCTGTTTTGTAAAATATAACATACTTTTGCTTGAAACAGCGTATTTTAGTTTATTTTTTGTCTTGATGGTTCGTTTTTAGTATATTTTTTGTCTTGCTGGTGGTACATGTACATTGTTGTACAGACATAGTTTGGTACATACGTATGTGTAGCCTGTGTAGCAATTAATATTTTAGTTTTCTTATATGTAAACATTTTGTTGCATAACGTTTGATTAACTTCAATAAATAATTGATATTTTATTAAAACAATAAACATAGGTAAAAGATAGGATTTTGTTAAATATACTAAGCATGAGTTTATATGCGCTTTCATAATTATTTTGTAGCGATTTTACATCGATATCATTTGGAAGAATGTTACTGCTGTCTAACAGTTCAGAAAATGTTTCTATTAACTCATGGCTTTTTTTGCACCCAAAAAAGAAAAACAATAGGATTAAATATGCATATTTAAAATCAATATGATCGTCCGTGAGCAAAAATGGACCAGTATGAACTAAACGTTTGTCTGCTGTTCTATTGTAAATCAGAATTAGGGCCTATGAGACTCGGGGGTTGTGGTGTAGTGGTAAGCATTCTTGTCGTCGACGCAAGCGGCCCGGGTTCGATTCCCGGGGCCTCCATTTCTTTCATCTTTCTAAGTTGGTATCTCCTCCTTCTTTCAACGGTTCTAATCAAATCATTCATTTTTGTTTCAGATCCCCAGGCAGTTCGTGTTTGCGCCAAAAACGTCGGTCGCAGGCCCCAAAGCCCTCTGCCTTCGCGCTCATGCAAACCGGGGATCACATTTTGGATTCTGGCTTCTGGAACCGGTCACCCTACAAATCCCGTCCACGAATTTTGTCGCAGGAAGTCCATTCCACCGGGATTAGTCTTAATCCAGCTAAGCCCATTAACTCCGCCCACAATCTTTCCACGTCTCTCAGCTCATTGGCTTACGCCGGTTCGAACCGTCAATCAACGGTTGTGCCGAGAAGCCCACAGCAGGAACGGAAAGGATCGTTCTCCAGTCGTTTTCCGGCAAAATTCCGTCAAGGATTTGTCTCTAGTCTACGCTCAGGCGAAAATACACCACAAACAATGTCAGTGAAACCGGTTGAACCGGTCATTAAGCAACCGGTGACTGCCACCTTGTCTAACCCCCTACCCCCGGCACCCCCCCTTTCCCTAGCACCCCCGGATCCCCACATGAAATCTAACGCTGCTCCGATTGCGTCCATAATTGACAGCCCAAGGGGGGAGCGAAAGTTTTCTGCCAGGGTCACCAAAAGTTTCTACGATTTGGCGAGCGTTGAACGGTTGAAAAACTGGAAAGCTAGGTTGCCCAACGTACGCAAGGGGAGAGGAAAAGAAACCCCTTCAGAACACAGCGATATTTCAAATGATCTGCACGAGACGTGGCTTTCCCCGCTACATCAAACATTGGCCTCGAAGGGACCATATCCTGAGCAAAATTCTGGTCTTCAAACTTCACAAAAATCACCAACAGAAGGTCCCTACGATCTGGCACTCGGTTCATATCGACATGGCGCTGAAAATAAACCTAAAAAAGACGAAAAGGTGGCTGAAAATACGGAGAAGAACAAACAAGCCGCAGTCAAGCGCGATTCGACCGACTGTCAGCGCAGTTGGCCGAATCACGCTGGACTGCGAGTGAACGGACGGAAGAACGTGTCAAACCTACAAGGAATACTGCCTGAAGCTAGCTACCCTCCCGCGCAGCAAGCCAAACCAGTAGCTAACACCACACCACAGCAGGATATGAATGCAAGCTATTCGTCAAGTATTTACGCAGAATTGAGTCAAATTGCCAAAAATGCCAAACAGGAACAATTGTTGAATGATTCTTTGTCGGCCGGAGTTCAAGATGAATCTCGGACCGAAACCCGCTCTAGTCCCGTCCCGCCGCCAGCCAAACTGACGCCATTCAGCGGAATCGCTTATAACAAAGTGGGTTACAAATCACAGACCCAGTCTTTTTTGCATTTTTTTGCAGTGCAGAATTGTTAATCTAAATAAAGCCTGCTTCACACTTGTCCGTCAATGTACCCTGGCAAATTTTTTAAACTTGATTTAATTCTAATTTCCTAGTGTGTACAAGTTAGTGATATTTTTAGCAAAAAACCTGTGGTTCGTTTGTACATGCATAGTTTGCGATTGAAAATATCTTGCGGACACAATGGACAAGTTTAAACAACTCTTAAAAAACACTGCATGAGTGCCCATGAGAAATTGAGTGTGCAGTTTATCCTCAACATTTTCAACTCCAAAAAACAAACTCTTCGCTTGCATTAGCTACATATCAACAGATGCCGCTTTTCCTTTTTTCCTTTTTAGGTACCACAACGCCGTTTTCTCTATTATTTTTGCACTTTTTGTTGGCTGAAACGTTATTTTTTCGTATTTATTCGATGTAATATCGGCCCTTACTTAATGTCTGGGCAGCTGACAAAAGATTTATTCCACTATTTACTATTTTGACATTTTTGCCAGCAATTCTTGAAATGGAAATTCGACGCAAACGCAGACGGCTGTCTCCGTGTTAGTCAACGCATCAGTAGTTTTTTAGTTCGATTCTTTCAAACGTTTTTTCGAAAACTCCTTTGCACAAGTGGCGGAATCCTACATGGCTTTTTACTAAAAATACTAACACTAATTACTAAACCAAAACGAAATATGTTAACTAATAAAAAATGTACTGCAATTTTTTGATAGAAAAAGCCAAACTTATAAATTTTCAATTTACCTTATTACTCTATGAATAATAGAATCCAAATTTTTTGTTTTTCTTTTTATTATTTTATTTTTTATTTAATTTTAACAGCCACCCCATAGTTTGTGCGTAATCTGGTTTATATTTATAACGTTAATAATAGGTAATCACTAAATAACAACTTGTTTTTTCTGTAACTTTTTCAAAGTTTACTTATGTTTTCCGAAGCTTACTAACATTTTGTCAAGCAATACAAATCTTTTTTTAAGTTTCCGCGAGTTATTAAGTCCCAAAACTAAAGCAACCGTGCGTATTGAAGCCAACTTTAGCTTACAATCAAAATCTGTTTATCTTCGTGCAAAAACTTTTCTAAAAATAACAACGGCAGCTGAGGCAAAGTTTGAAAAAGTTTTATCAGCTGAAACTTTTGGAGAGAATACTTTGACCACTGCAAACTTTGTGCAAACTTTGCTAACTAGCCTTCACACGTTTATCCTCAACTTTGCACATTCAACTTTTGCAAGCCGCAATTTTCCGGAGAGAATTTCAAACGCTCGCTAAATTTCGCTGTGACAGGAACTTCTAAGCGTTTCTAAAATTCCTACCTGTTTTACCTTCCAGTTTAGAGGTTCCATATAACAGACATAGTTCATATAATTGCATATAATAACAATAAAGTGGGGAGGGGGCGGTGCGAAGTTTTTTTATGTTCCCATCAAGTTTTGTTAGTTGACGAAACGTTTTTGTCAAAAATTCTTTAGAAACTTGGGTTTTTGAAAACACTTGAAATTCAACCCTTCCAAATTTCACCATTTGTGTTACCTGACGTTTACCTCTCTTTTATTTTAGCTAAAGTGCAGGCTGCCAAGAAAATTTTTTAAAATTTTCAAACTTTGTCTAAAAATCTTTTACCGCATCTAATGAAATATTATGGTTCTTGAGTTCACTGCCGAAACTTTGCCTCGATATTTTCAGGTATTTTTTGCTCTGCTAATTATTTATATTTAGGGCCAATTTCGAACCAACTGCTGGTACTAAATTGGTTTTAATATGTTTATTTTAAATACTGCACGCACCTGCTGAAATTTTCGGTTTTAAGGGCTTTTTACTAGTAAATTCAGTAGTCATTTTAATTTGCTTTAATATTGCGGGTTACTATAGGGAGTTCTACAAACTGATGTACAACTAAGTTACTACATGGAAAAATCACTTTGTCATTAATTTTTTATTAACTTTAATTTTAGTCTACCTAATTTTAGTCACAGGACTGTTTACAAAGTTTAGAGTTACCAAATTATACTCAATCTTTTCTGTACATTTGTTCTTCTAAGTTCGGCATGTATTGTTTTTTAGTTGGTTATTTTGCTATCTGTAGAAACGCTCATTGGTAAAACAGACATAAAAAGTACCTACATAACATGTCGGAAAAATTATTATCACCGTGATTTTAATTATTTTATTTATTATTTTAGAATGATGTCATCCGACCGGTTGCCTTTCGCCCCCTAGTCTCTTCAAGCAGTTACGGGGGACTTGCGCAGGGGGGGGTCGAATTACAGACCGCCCCCAGCCCCCCACAGACTGGATCTGGTCAAAAAACCTGCTGTTCAGACAACGAGGCGGAGCTTGTGCGTCGACTGGGGGGTTTTAATATGATTGGCTCAAAATACTCTGAAGAAGACGTGATAGCCAGTAAACGATCGCCTGTAGTCAGTACCACAAATTCGAGCCCTCGCATACCCCTGTGTCCCGTGGGGGGCAAAGCCAGCAATGGTTATAGCCCGTATGGACAAAAGAATGGGGCCTACAGTCCATCTACCCCCCGAAATCACTCTTTGACAGGCTATAGCCCCCAGAAAGGCCCCCTACAGTATTCAGGGGGCAGCTCCTCAACTACAAGTGACTATGACGTGCCCATACCCGCCGCTAATATTAACAAACCCTCTCCCACCGAAGTATTGCTGAACCAACTCAATGGAAACCATGTTCCCACCCCCCGTACCCCACCCAAAACCAACTGTGTCCCCCCAGATCTGACCCCTAAAACCTCCTCCCCCCAAAGAATTACCCCCAAGACTAATCCCCTAAACAACCCCCTATACTCTGTCTCGGCTATGCCTGTCAGTTATGAGACGACCCCCCAAAACGGCTACCACCAGGAAACCATCAATTCCAATACGTCTTACGGTAGCCGAAATTCCTCCGGGATCCATGTTACCCCCTCGCCGTCTGATTCTGGTGTCGCTGAACTGGAAGTGAGTTTTCTGGGCTTGATTTCTGATCTTTATTGGGAAACTATAGTCTGACAAAAAAGGTTGCGCCAAGTCTTCCTTATTTTGGTGGCATGACTTCTGCGCCTACTTGCTGTCCCCTAGACATTTAAAATGAATTTTTTTCGTAACGAAATCACATGTTTTTTTTCTGAAGTGGTGCCATTACTTTTGGTCAGACTACTTAGGGCTTATGGCCGGCTTTCAAAGTTAGATTTACAGGACTATGTAGGTATGTAGATGAAAATTTATTTTGTACATAAGTAACACAGCGCACTAAAATAGCAACTTTTTTATGTTATTTGAATACTTGACCTCCTCAAAACGGTCTAATTTTAGGAATATTTGTCTACTGGTGCACTTAAAATTTACCAAAAATATATTTACGTACATGACACCAGTTTGTTCCCATTTCAAATAATGATTTATAATCTACTTTTATTGGCATAATATACCTACATATGCACGTATAACCTAATATTTTCCGTAGTGACCAAACGCACATAAAGACCAAGTGCAAAGTTAAACGTGTACTAAACCTGTCCAGATAATGTTTCAGGCAGTGCTGCGCGACAAAGAGCATGAGCTGAACCAACTTCGCCAAACCATGGAACAGAACGAACACAGCATCATGCAGGTTTGTAAGGTTCGTCAACTGAAAATTGTCGCCCTTAGTAAACTCTTAGTATGAAATAACATTTTTACTAAATCTCCTCGTTATTGGGTTGCTTGCTAAGCCAATGGCAACCTATAATTTTTTTGTTTTTTTTAATTTTTTCATTACTATCTAAAAAAATTGCCAGCTATTTCTTATCGACTCCTTAAGCCCGCTTCATACTCATTCTTGTCCCTATCATTTTGGCACATTAAATTACGTTCGGGCTTAGGTTTAGGTTTTGGTTTAGGTTGCCTTTAGCTAAATTAACTTTAGGTAAGTTTTAAGCCTTAGATCACTGTGAGTGGTTTTGAGGCTATGGTTTTAACAGCCGTAAACTACACCCAGTGTAATAAATTTAGCTACCTAGATTTGTTAGTTTTAATCTTTGTCGTGAAGTGAATTTAATGAATGAGAAATTATTTTAATACTTTGTAAAAATTGCACTTCAAACTTTTTTGATTGCAAAAACGCTTGTAAGACTACATTTTAACTGTTTCTCATAAAACCCAATGTAAACAGCAATTGGAAATCTGTGTAGTGTAATTTTCCAAAAAACGCTGGGATTTCAAGGTCTTTCTTTGTTTACTTTCTGACGCGTTTTCATACAGTGTTTTTGAAATACTTCAGATTACACGTCTCAGTGGCGACAGTACTGCGAAAAAGGTTTGACAAAAATGTAGAGAAAAATATTACAACTTAAAAACTGCTTAGTGACACCTTCGCAACCTCGCATCACATTAAGCCGGAAATTACAATGAGACTCTAACTTTGGACATTTACCCTTAAATACTGTTAAGAGTTGAGCGGTTAATCGTTTAATTCTTACCTAGTCTGCAGCAGAACTAGCCAGGTGACTTATGAGTCAGAATTAGTACTGCTTTATTTATTAGAAAACAGCTATGCTTATTTTTTACTTAGTTGAATAACAAGTAAGCCAATTTTAACATGTAGAAAAAAATGTGGACTATACGAAACAAAACTAAAACAGACGTTATTATATGAAAAATTTCATTGTTTTTCTTTTTTTATTTCAGGAAAAAGAAGAGCGCTGGCAGGAAA
Organism: Trissonchulus sp. WLG1_4; assembly: GCA_030248245.1. NCBI lineage: Eukaryota > Metazoa > Nematoda > Enoplea > Enoplida > Ironidae > Trissonchulus > Trissonchulus sp. WLG1_4. Next base: position 55,353 of record JASANF010014977.1, read on the forward strand.
AACTACGCGACTGGTCTGGCCGGTTGGAGCAATCAGTGGGAACGGAACAACGGCTGGCGAACCAGATACAACAGCTGCAGGAAGAAAGACGATCCCTTCATGGCACCATTGAGGAACTCAGCTCCGAGAAACAGGGACTGCAGCGAAAGGTTAAGCCGGATTAGACGGGTTAAAGGGATTAGACTAGTTAGAGGGATTAGACAGGTAATGGCGATTTGGGTTAAGCCGCATTAGACGGGTTAAGCCGGAATAGACGGATTAATAAGCTGTTCTTCAGAAGGACTGTGAGGTTGAAAGAAAGCGAATACCACAAACTGGACAGAAAGAAGGAAGTGAAAGCGCCAGAAATCGAAGCCGGGCCACTTGCGTCGACGTCAAGAATGCTAACCACAACATCTGAAGCTGATCTTAACCACACAATATTTAATGCGTATTTTTTTAGACTTGATATCACTGTACCTATCCTATTTGTCCACCACAAACTAACTCTTGTTTAATAATTAAGTTAATTTCAGTGCCGTGAATTGGAGACGGAATACTTCGAGATGAAACGTAAGATCGAGTCCCGCCCGTTGGTGTGCACGCGCTGTGGCCATTACGTGATGGCGGGGGAAGACCTGCCCAACGGAAAGAAAAACGGAGAGGTAGCCTTGGGGTCTTAGCATATAGATGGATAAGTAAGAAACCTGTGTCAACTTAGATAAAAGATAGTTAGCTAAATCCTGTAAAGATGCCAAAAACTAAACTGCTAGAAAAGCTAAAGACATATGTAGATTTAATCGAAGCATCAACAGATTAAAACACCGTCACTTCAAACATATTAAAAAAATATAACTTCAAAGAAGCCTCATAATATGTTAAATAAAGTAACTGACCAAAAGGACAAAAGGACAGCCAAATGGACGAGTAATGAACCGAGCTTAACAGATGTTAGATTAATTTTATCCTTTTAGTGAATTAACCCTCACAAGATTATGCTATTCTAGCTTAACTATAGTATTATCCTTCTGTCTCATCGCAATAGATATTAAACAAACAAATAAATAAATAAATAAATAAATAAACAAACAAATAAATAAATAAATAAATAAATAAATAAATAAATAAATAAATAAATAAATAAATAAATAAATAAATAAATAAACAAATAAATAAACAAATAAATAAATAAGTAAATAAATAATGTCATCACATTAATTCTAATTGTCTTTGTTTCAGACCAAAGACCCGTTGCGAAGTGAAGTGGACTTATTGCGAGGCGAAGTGGCGAGTTTGAGACAAACGTTGCAGCAGCAAATCGAGCAATTCGCTCGCGAGCGATCAAAGTATGGGTTAGCTAAACATGTAAGGCCGCAGCCAGCAAAAGACACCGTGAGCTATCTGTGTTCCAAGCAGCACTAACAAAACTAACAATCACTAATGTATGTGCTTATATGCTGATGTTGTGGTGGTCAGTAGGGTAGATTGATTTCGTAAATGATTTTGGGTTGATTCATACTGACAGCCGTTTGTCCGTTTAGCCGGCGAAACTACGAAAAATTACACAATTTATAGTGTTATAACAAGCACTTTTGTTGACGAGAGTAGATTTTTTCTACATGACCACAGCAAGTATTATTTTACCGTATCGGTAAAATTAAGCGCGGCATGCTAATAATTTTTTGCAGTAGTTCTAATTTCGGATGAGTATGTAATACAAAACTTTAACTTTTATCGAGCTTGATCAGATTTGTTGAAATGGCTCGAGAACTCAAAGTCAAAACTACTTCAATTATGCCGAACACGAACTTGCTGTGGCGTGATAATGTTCGACGTACATAGGTGTCAGTACATACAGTTTGCTTCTAAACTGGGTTATATACTATTTCCTGATCCAATTTGGCTGTTTGCCCAATCAGTCATTAGTTTTCATTTTAGAATTCTATAAAGGGTTTCAGTATTTCGAGACCGCTCAAGCGGGGGCTTTAAATGAGACAGTTCTATTCGAGACAAAGGCTTTTTTGCGGAAATGTGGTACCTGAAGCCATACTTTAAAATATAGTGAAAGCTCATAAAGTCACTACATATGTGAGCGTTACAGAGCATTGCAAAAAATCATACGTTTTACAGATGCCACAAAATACAGTTCTTGTTATATATCGACTCTTGGTAAAACGTTGATGTCCGTTGCAACAATCCATCCTGTCTCGATGAAAACTATGGCATTTTGCCATTTGTACATATTAACGACACAGCACATACCTAATTTCCAGCAACACAACTCATGCACTTCACTTACGTTGTCAAATCTGACTGCAGTCCACGCACATAATCGAACACACGCACACACACACACATGCACACACAGCGCATGCATCAGCACGCAAGCTGATATAATATCAGCAATGCAGTTTAATGCACTGAAACTGAGCATGATTTACATCCGTTTACAGTTTCAGTGCATTGACTGAAATTAGTATGCACGGCCACTGAGGCGGCCGCGCAAAAATGTACATTAAGGTGTGATTGTTTTAATTATGACAGCTGAACGGACAAACGACTGTAATCGACCCCCAATCAATAATGAAATGTATAACTTCTATAAATTAACTGTGAGAGCTACCTATCTAATAATAACAGGTTGGGTAGGCTAACTTATGTTTGCTAATTAACACAGCTTGATAACTAAAATTAATAAACTAAAACCATGTTTGATTACCTAATTGAGTAGAACCCCTTTTCTACTAATGCTGAGTAGTGAGTAAATGAAGAATAACTGACAGATTTACCTATTTTGTACTCATGATGATAATACCTACCTATATAAAAGCATGGTACATTTTTCCCGCACCTACTCAGATTGACGCCTGAAACCGTTGCAGCTGCGTCAATACGTCATAACGTCGCGTTATCGCTTTTATACGAAGGATTTTGTTTATAGGTATATGTACTCTTGGCAATGATTTGAATTTGTTAAGTTTTTCTTTAATATCCTACCTCATAAATTACAGTTTTTACGCGACCCCTATATTCAGATTTTCTGAATCCTACGTAATTTTAGGTAGGTCAAATTTCCAGTGTTATTTATTACTGGAAGGGCAGGTAGGTCGCTTTTAACAGCCTACTTAATTTTTGCAACGTTAATTCCCAAAACGCAAAATTATATCGGTGGTGAGGATTTGCACCCAGACCCCCGACCTTCCGATTACCAACCGGATGCTCTACTAACCGAGCTAACCACCTCTGGGTGCGGATGCAGATAAATTTCATAATAGTAGCCTGCAGCAATATCTGCATAGCAACTATTAATAAAATTTTACCATTGGTTACATAATATTGTCACATCTTTCTTTCAGTCCCTGCCAATTTTGATCGGCTTTGATAAGTAGAAAAGTCACCAATTTTGCAAAAACATGAAGTTCTATTTCTGATACTAAATGTAACATTGTAACTCTCATGCTGATAACTGAACTTTTTGACGTTTTAACTTCTGTGGACAGGTGGCCGAGTGCCATGATGCTCGCTGCGTGTGCACTATGTAGGTCTGTGGTTCGAGTCCCAGATAGGATATGAATGAAGAGTTTTATATTTTCTCACTTCAAAACAGTTCGAGTTTTCTATTTTTTCAATAATTTTTTGCTGTTTGAGAGACTTTGGAGCTACTCAGCAGTAAATATGTGCAGAATCAGGAATTACAACCCAAACTCTTAATGAGGTCACAAAGAAAATACAACTCTTGCCATGAACAAAAGTTAAATTTGCACATTGCTTAAGGAAGCATGTAGGTTTTGTTTGTTGTGTGGCAGTAGGTGCTAAATTGGGCCACTAAATATAAAGATCTACACTTTCTGAAAACACAACCTGCAGTTCAGCTGAATTGACTGAACATGTCAAGTTTTATGGGCCCCGATTGGGTATTCATCACGTGGTGTGCCAAATGGCAGCTCTGGGAAGTAAAGGGTTTATAAGAAAAACTGAATTCAGAAATTGTTGATCCGCGTGCTCAAAAATCAGCGATTTGAAGCTAATATTACCAAAAAATTGCGCCGAGGCAAAAAATATTGCAATATTTGCGATTCAACATTTCCTCATTAAATTTAGTGAGTGTCGAAATAATCATGTTTTCATTAAAATGCAATCTACATATTACTTCCGGTGTCTGTGTCAAAATTGCATCGGTAAATGCTTTTACTCGCTCAATATTATATGTACTGTGCGTTGCGAAACCTGTTTCACTAATGTTTCAGAACGGATCCGGACTGGCCAGCAAGTCAACCGAATATCCAAGCCCGGCAGAATAGCGGCCGCTCCCGTCAGGGTCGCCCCCGAACTGACATACTCAGCATGTCTGTGCATGACAGATATTTATAATGTGTCATTGTGTCATACTCTTCCTATTATGTACTCTTGATGGTATGTATACAGTAACAGACAGTCTAACGCTAAAACCAGTTTCAGTTATTTTTCCTCAATTAGAAATGTCGAATATAATAATCCAATTATAAGCTGTAGAATGTATTTACAGACAAGATTTGCGTAGGATCAATCCTACACGCCTGTGGTTTAGCAAAAAGAAAACTTAAGGCTTTACTTATAACTGCTTGCCTTGGGTTAGATTAAAAACTATTTCATAAATAAATAACAAACTACATCGGTAAATCAGTCTTACATGATTGTCTATACTTCCCGTGATTTTGTTTATATATTTATTGTATGTATATTGTATACCTTATGTCAGTGTCAGTAGGTTCTATTTTTACAACTTTCAACTCAAATTTGTGAAATTGAAAACCAGCAAAATCCCAATTTTTCCAGAAGTAGTGGTTTCAAATTGTTAACTTTCATGTTGTGTCTGTCTATCTGGTCTTTTTTCTTTTGTAATGTGTTTGATTATATTTTGTTCTGATTGAGCTTTAGCTTATTGAACCTGGGTGCTCTAATTAAACTGTACGGCCTGCGCGTGTTTGCCGAGATTTACAGTCATGATTAGATTGAAAAACATTCTATAGTCCAGTTTCATGCATAAGGCCCGTTTCATACTCACAGCCGTACGTCCGTATAGCCGTCAAAATTACGAAATAGTCACGCCACTAAGCGTCAAGATCAGATTGTGGCACTATTGTTCGTATACAATCTTACCGTGTAAACGGGGACCAGAATCGAGCATCAGAAATAAGAAGTAGGTATACAATTCCAATCAAATGCACCATTAGCGAGCCCGATCGAATCTGATTAGCTTAATCCTACTTAGTAACGAATAATGAATTGTGATTTCTCAAATTAGCAACGAACATAGTATAAAAATTTTAATAACAAAAATCCAACACGATCATATTAACCAAACAAAACAGAGCTAGAGTACGTATGAAAACAGAAACAGTGATTTTTTCAAAACAACGATTTCGCATGAAAAATAAAGAAAGCTAAAAATGTAAAAACAAAAACTAAAATTTTCAATGAAAGACATTCTCAAAATATGACTGGCGCAGGGCGCTAAACAGTTAGCAAGTCACAACCACGATTAAAAAACTATATTCATCTAAAAAAATAGAAGTGCTTCATAAAATATGGTAGATGCTCTGAAAGACTGAACTTCTTTTCAGCAGATTATCATAATTGAAAACAGGTAAATTTTAAGGTACCTTAAAAAACAAAATCCTAAAACTTAGCATACAATATAAACAAATTACAAATATTAATGTTCAAATTTTCGTTAGAGATCTTCTTTGCGATTCTTCGCCTGTAAAAAATAAAATGACTACAGTCCGGTTCGTATTCGTCCTTATCGATTGTCCCTGGCCTTCTGTCAACAAGCAAATAAAAAACAACTGCCAATTGAAATGTGGCATAGGCAACAAAGTTAGGGTTGTTTGTTTAGGTTTAGATTCGTCCAGTTATTAAAGTGGTAGTTACGTTTTCGCAGCTTTTTTCATTGTTATATTTCGTAACAATTATTGAATTAATTTACAAGTGGTCTTTTGCATATTATCAACCAACTTATTTTTTACAAAATTGCATTTTGTCAAGTAACGATAACACTCATAGTGTACACACCAACTATTTTGGTGAAGCTTATCAGCTCAATTTTAGGCATTTTTCCATATATTTCATTAATTCTTCGCTCTGGTAAATAACGTCCGCATACTGTCAAGTATCTTATACATAATATGTCACATTTATGTGTTGTGCAAGTTGTAGTGTGCCAAACTAAGCGTACTGATCCACCATATTTTTACTGTGATCAACAGTTTGCCTCAAATTTTACTAAAAATTCAACAAAAGGCAGTTTTCATGACTTTGGTGGGCTCTAACTAAAGAAATATTCAACCTTTTCACTCAATTCGAAAAAGGTGTCGGGGAAATTTATTTGGCTACTATCAAGTTTGCTTTCTTTGCGTTACCATGAACCCGTCAGGCTAGTCGTTACTTCAACTGAAATCACTCATTGTGCTCAGAAATGACGGATTTTTTAAAAATTTTAAACTTAATTAACTAGGACCTCATTGGGGTCATTTAATATTACACTAAGCTCAGTTTGTCGTTAGCTGCTGAAAAAATGGGGGACAAAAGTGTAAAAAATGCCATTTTTGAGGCTTAAGAAAATTTGCAATTTTTGAAGGGGTTTATTAAAACTGCCACCGCTTTGGGCTGCTATAACATATACTTACCAAATTTTCTAGATATAATATATGGGACTATATTCCTGTAAATTATGGTGTCGAATGTGATATTGGCATGAGAATTTGGAATTGGTGTTATAAAACTTCAAAGTAACCGATCGCCTAGTACGACTAACAGAAATATGTCATATTTTAGCTGAAAATATTCTTAAAATAAAACGGGTTAGACCTTTTTTGAATGGCGTATCTGAGTAGTGTAGGAGCCCCAAAAATTTACATACAAATCTCCAAGTTCTCAAAAAATACACAAAAAATCCTGTTTTGAGCCATAAAATGACCGCAAAATTTAGAATCAACTTTAAATTAAGCTCAAATATTGCTGTCTACATTTGCAATGTTTGTTCCAGATTTGACTTTGTTCGATCAAATATTTTTTGAAGTATTGCAAAAACTTCGAAAACGTAACTACCACCTTAAGCCAGAAATTAGCACAAACGATTTTGTCAATTCTTCACAGCAGCTGGCCTGAATTTAGGAATATAAAATTCCTGTAGACACACGGGTGCTTCGGAAACTCAAAAGGGAAGTGGTGGGGTGGGGGCGGTTCCCAGTTCCCTTATTCTCTTCGTGAACCACCTTCTAGTGTTGAAAGAAAGATGAGACCCCAATAATTTCGAAAAAAAGAAACGGAGACGCCGGGAATCGAACCCGGGCCGGGTTTGTCGACGACAAGAATGCTAACCACTACACCACAACGTGCAAGTCTCGCAGACGCTATTTCTCAATTACACCACTAGACATTCTAGGGGACTAGACTAGGTGAAGTTGCTTCTAAACCCTCCCCTCCCATCACCCTAACTCGTCTATTAACGTCAAACTTCAATCACTTCCAATAAGTTTACTTCTATTTAACACCAATACCCCCCCAAACCCACCTCCTTTTTTCCCTGATCCGGCTTGGCCCCCTTTCCCGGATAACTCTTCCCCTCGATGGTCACCTCTGAGCACCGCTCCTGTTGCACCAGGAAATCTTTGGCCTCCCAAGCCTGTGCCCCGTCTTTGAACATGAATATCGCACGATTATCATCAACTACGTATCTGAAATTAATATCAACATTAAAACTGAATTTAAAAGTAGCAATTTTGTATGCTTTTCGGCAAGTTTCTACACACTTAGCGCAAACTCCTTTTTATTGTTTTATAATAAGTAAGCAAGTTAAATAAGCAAGTAACTAAGTAAGTAAGTAAGTAAGTAATAAACAGTCTAGACTCAAAGGACAGAATATCAGATTTCTTGAGAAAGCAGCGACTAACCGTTGCACATCAATGTGAGCATTATAAAGGCTATTTTGCCACAGCGCTGTCACTTCTTCCAATTCGCTTTGAGTTGGTTTACCTGGAAGGCAAAAAATAATAAATGCAAAGCTACCTGAACTATCAAGAGGAGGAAGGAGCTCATTGTCATAAAAATGTTTCGGGAGAAAAAAACCGAAACTATATGGGGAGCGCGGAGTTCCAGTGTGGAAGATCGTTTTTCAAATGAACAGTCTGCGGAAATCATAGTTCCCCCTCCCCCCTCAATTCGTAGGGCTGTTTAACTGCTGAAAAAGACAATCCTTAAAAAATGGCCATAGTCCATAAAAATATCTTCCCTTTGCAACAATATGGTCACAGCAACACTGAATTGTTCCAAACTTTTTCCCTACTATTTTACAGCCTTTGTTCGGCTAAAAACAATCTTCCTAGACAAGGCTGAATCTTATCCTGGTTTAAAAACGTTCGCAATTGCGAAAAAAAATGATGATTGCGAAAAATTTTCAAACCTTTTCGCAAAATTGCGAAAAAATTTTGACGCAGTGGAGGTGAACTTGTAAGGTCTATGCGCTGATTTTGTGATTTAGTCGGAAATCATTTCCGATACATTTCCAATTGACCAAATTTGGCCCAAAAATTGAAAATTTCTCCTACTTTTTGTGATCCCTTAGGCCCGGACTCGTGCAACTTTGTGAGTTGATGTTTCTAGTGACTATATGAATGGGACACATTTTCTCCATGTATCATCACACCGACTGCATGTAACACTAATAGACAGTATAATAGGGGTCGGAGGTGACATAATTAAGAAACATTTCAAAATGTTAGCATTTTCAGACCTAACTTGGTCATTGGCCGGGTATTCTAAAATTTCTTGACGGTTGAGAATCGGTTGTGAAAATTGTGAAAAATTACACAAAATTCTCAGGACTTCTCCATAATTTGAATAGAAATGTCAAAAACGTTGCTTTTTGGCCATAACGGGTAAAAATTGCGTCAGTCTTAATCCTGTATAGGCGCATAGGCGTAAATAAAGTTTTATTCGCATTTACAAGTAAAATCTACTGCATTAAGTAACAAAAGTAAGTCTGCGAAAAAACTTTGATTTTGCGAAAAAATTCAAGCTTTTCGCAAAATTGCGAAAATTTGCAGGCGAAACAAAAAACCCAGACTTATCCCACTTTTATGCCCCCCCCCAGACCCCCATCAAAATCCACAGACCCCCCAGCTCACCTGAGACGCCCACAAAAGCCATGAGCGATCGTCCCTTTTTGCTCATCTGCAGAATGGCCTCTGGGTTTTGTGGGTCCAGTTTGCTCAGGTCGACGTCTGGGGGTTTCCGCAGATGCTCTGGAAGTTCATCTTCTTCCAATGGTTCTTCTGCTTCCTAAAAAAAATTAAAAAAACGTTTTTTCGCAATTTCTGGATTAATTCAATTTTTTAAGCAGTATATATATATAAAATCCAGAGACGTTTATTTTTGTGCTTTGGACTCTGACGTGAAACGCTCGCTCGACTAAAACAAAATATAATATACTAAAAAATGTATATAATATTTCGTCACGCCGTGTTAGACTTTATAATATATAAAAGACAGGGTTTTATTTTTTAAACACCCAGGCCATTATCGAGTATACTACACTGAAGCGTTAACCAAACCATTAGCTATAAAAAAATAAAAAATGGTTAATAAAAAAACTAAAAAATGGCTCCCAAACCTCCCACTGTTCGAAAAGTTTCTCCAAATCGGCATCCGTATAATCTCGGACATCCTTGTTGATTTTCTTGGAGCCGCCTGCGCTCAAGGTAGCGGGCAAAAGTGCCAACAGGCAGGACACAATTCCACTGACGTGCATTATATACACAAGCTGAAAATCTTTAAATTAAAGCTGAAAAGTCTTTACCGGATAAAAGGAATGAATTTTAGTCCGACTCAACGGTTGAAAAATTGCATTCCTACATTCCGGATTAAACTGACTTAACTACTGACGCTAGTGCTGTGTTCGCACTGTTAGCGCTTGCATCTAGCATCGTTTAGTAGCTTACAACCTTTTAGTAATGAGTTCATAGATGCACATAGGGAGGGGGTATTCTGGTATTCCCCACCCCCCCCCCCCCCTTAGACACCAAGCATCCCCCTTCAACCTCAATTGGGCAAGGTTCGGACTAAAACTGAGCATAATATCCATTTGAATTCAAGTCTGAATAAAAACTGCTGGACCCTGAGACAAAAGGAAACACGCGATTTCAATACAGAAAGAACGAATTGCAAGCGTCAAGAGTTCAGCTAGCAGTATCAAGAATCAAGCCAACTGTTCTATCTCATAGTTCAGCAATTTCTGGTCAGACCTATATCCACTCCCAAACTACTGGAACCCTACTTAGTCTTAACTGTCTCAGAGTTGTGCGACGAAATCATAATTTGGCCTATTGATGACCAAGCTAGAGTTGGATATTGAGTGTTTATATATAATTTACCTGTAACTAAGTGCCAACTTACTTAAACAACTATAAATTCAGTGTGGTTATGCACTACTGCCTATCATAAATGCACATAGGGGGAGATAAGGTAAGATATCCACATTTCTAACCCGCCCCCCCCCCCACTAAGCGTGGTCGACAGACACAAGAGACCCCCTATTTTTTAGCCGAGTGTTTCAAAAGAACTTCGAAATAAAAGCAACTGCAATTTTCCGGTGGCAACCAAAAAATATCCCAAAAATAAGTAAGACCAAACCCCTGCCCGCTAAAGGTCAGGCACCCCCCCCCCTTCCCCTCGCCGATTGCTGTAGTGCATCTATATATACTGTTTATTTCTGCTTCATGTCTACTACTAATAAAGTAACCAGCGTATTTACAAATTCTCTCCCATCAACACAATCAAAAACATAATGAAAATATTTATTGTAACAACAAACATCACAATACATCACTGAATAAATAACAATCGAAAATAATAGTAATTTATTATCATACCAATTAAATTGAATAGATCACATTTATATATGAAGTCCTCAATCACTCAACAAACACCAATTACAACTGACCTAATATCGTGCCCTCAGAATTATATTATACCCGTGAGTAAGCATAGCTACCACTCTTTACCAGTTACCACTGGCTAATGATAAGTGTAAAGACAATTCTGTGAATATGGGGACAGCTCATGTAGTGAATAGAAACAAAATTTAAGTCGAAGATAACGTATATTATATAACGAGGGCGTAGCCAGGGGGGGGGAATGACCGAAAAATGCTAATATGTGTCGTTTTTTGCGTTAAAATAGCAACTAAGTGCATTTCAACACACTTCAAAAAATCGAAAAGTCATTCCCCCCGAAATTTTTTTCTGGCTACGCCACTGTTATATAATATATCTAATCGTTGAAACAGGTTGAAACAGGATTAACCATCCTTCGTTGTTCCAGTGACATATTGCTCGGGTACGTATATATACGCATTTTTGATGACTCAGAGATGTTGATGGGCCCAGAGCACATGGTATATAAAATTGTATTAATTTATATGAAAATGATAATATGGTGAATTTCAGTCACATAACAAACGTATATAGACAGACAAACATACGTGGGCAGCTACCGAATTCTGGGGGGGGGGGTGAGCCACGGGGGGGGGGGGTGCGGAGCAACTTTTCCGGTTATTTTTGCTTGCCACTACTTTTTGCTTCGTGAGCTACCTTCTGGGGGGGGGGGGGGTGAAACCTGTCTGGGGGGGTGACGATGCCTTCTGGGGGGGTGACGATGCCTTCTGGGGGGGTGAAACCCCCCCCCCGCGCCCATGTATGCAGACAAATCTACATTAATATTATACAATTTAAAAACTCATCCTCTCTCACTGCACACACTGATTCTGCGTTTCAGCACTAGCTTGAATGCCACAATTGAGCGTATGAAAAAAGTCACTAGTCTGTGTCTGTGTTTCCATCAAGTCCATGGCAGCGGGGCTCGATCCCACAGCCCTCAGGTCCGTAGTCTGAGTCTCCATGTGATTCAGCAGTCCCTCAAAAGCCTCACTACGAGACTCGTCATTCAGGTAGGCTTCTAGTCCGAAGGGAAAGTCGGTCTGCGTCTCGCTGTGCTGTGGCGCTGGACTATTGGCATAGGAGTGCAGTTCGACCAAATGTTCGAAAGCCGCAAAGTCCAGCAAACTCTGACTGGTATTGGTACATCGATCGGCTAGACTGAAGGGGGCTTGGACTAAAGAGGCCGGGGTGTTCGTGCCCTGGTTGACGCTAAACTCGGGCACCCCCCCTCCAATCATAGCCATGACCCCCGCGTCTTCGGTGATAGGCTGATAAGTTTGACAGACAATATCCTGGTAGGTCGGCCGACTAGCAGCATTGGACAAGAATGGCGAACTATCCGGCTGGGGGGAGATTAAATTAACCGGATTAGTGTAGCCGAAATTTAATCCCTCCCCGCTACACTGAATGCCGCAGTCGCAAACGGCAGTTCGTTTAGAGGGGGCCGTTTTCAGTTTACGCTTTCGATGTGGGGAACGCAAAAAAGAATTGACCGTTTGTGTTGAACTGGAAATTTGTGACCGTAAAATGGTCGACACTTTAGTAGGTTTAGGCAAAATTATTCTAGGCTTCTTGACCGGTGTGTGGCTCACTGCAGAAACAAAGGGTGAAAATTTCGGCCGCAAAATAATAGGGTTAATAGTGTTAATGGGATTACAAACTGGAGGTGCAATATTATTAATCAGCAATACAACAGGCGGCGCAGGGGCTGTCGTTTTTTTAGTCTTGTCTTTTTTCAAGTTCTTTTTCGGCCTATTACGACAAAATTCAGCCTGATGCCTGGTCAAATGGCGACTCAGACTAAAGCTAGCCTCACAAGCATCACAGAAAAATTGTTTCTCCAAATGACACCTCTGAAAATGGTCGCGTAAGTAGGCAAATTTGGCAAAAAATTTCTGCGTCTGATGGCTGCTATACGCACACTCGTGTACCGGACACAAAAAGCCAAATTGGACATTATTTGTTCCGACTTTCCAGGCCCTAGCCGGTTCCGGCAAATCGACAATTCTGTGCCGTTTTCGCAGATGAAGACTGAGCCGAGACTTGTTGCTGAACTGAGCAGAACAGTAGTCGCATTGCTGGGCGGATTCTGACGGTGCCAAATCCTCGGCCGACGGACACACAAAGCCAGACACGTTCGTCATCAATCTAAAAAATATACCAAAATTTTGGAGAAAATCATACTCGTCGCCAGTTGCCAATGACTGAGATTGGGAAAACCCATTTACACATATTTCGTCTTTCGTCATGTATATATATATATATATATATATATATATATATATACATGACGAAAGACGAAATATGTGTAAATGGTTTTCAGTCATTGGCAAATTGGCAACAAGAGTATAAATTTCTCCGAAAATTCATATTTTTAGATTGATGACGAACGTGCTTTTCTGTCCATCGGCCCGAGGTTGGCCGCATTCAGAATCCACCAGCAATGCGACTACTGTTCTGCTCAGTTGCATTGTCAGCTAAGTTCATATACAAAAACGCACAGATATATTCGATTCAACCGGCTAGGGCCCTGGAAAGCGAAAGCGAGATGTCCCAATTTGGCTTTTTGTGTCCCGTACACGAGATCTGCGTCACCATCAGACGCAGAAAATTTTTGCCAAATTTGCCTACTTACGCGACCATTTTCGGAGTTTGGAGAACGATTTTTTCTGAGATGCTTGTGAGCTAGGCCTAGTCTCTGGGTCGCCATTTGAGCCGGGTGGCCGAAAAAGAACTTGAAAAAAAGAACTAAAAAAAACGACAGCCCCTGCGCCCCGTATTGTAGGGATAATAATATTGCGGCCCTAACTAATCCCATTAACACTATTAAGCCCCTATTATTTTGCGGCGAAAAAAGTTTTCAGCCCCTTGTTTCTCAGTGAGCACGCCCGTCAGAGCCTAGAATAATTTTTGCCTCAACATGTCGACCATTTTTACGGTCACTCCCAGTTCCGACAGCAAAAACGGTCCGAGATCTTTTGCGTTCCCCGCGTGGAAAGCGTAAACTGAAAAACGGCCCCTCTAAACGAACTGCCGTTTCCGACTGCGGTTGGGGAGGGATTAAATTTCGGCTACACTAATCCGTTAATTTAATCTCCCCCCAGCCGGTCGGTTCGCCATTTTCTCCAATGCTGCTGATCGCCGATATATTGGATTTATAAGCTGTGCCGAAAACACGGGGGTCCATGGCTATGATTGGAAAGTTTAGCGTGGAGCCGCGCGCCCCAGCCCAAGCCCCCTTCGGTTAGGCCGATGTACCAATACCCGGGGTGAGAAAAGTTACAAATCTTACAGCTTTACGCGTTTTGGTCGAACTGCACTCCTCTGCAATAGTCCAGCGCCACGGCGCGCGGCCGAGACGCGAGCCCTTCGGACTGATCCTGAATGAACAAGTCTCGTAGTGAGGCTTTTGAGGGACTGCTGGAATAGCATGGGAGCTGGGACTCGGACCTGAGGGCTGTGGGATCGAGCCCCGCTGCCTGGACTAAATCAAAAACACAGACACAGACTGACTTTTTTCATACGCTCAATTGTGGCGTACAAGCTCGTGCTGAAACGCAGAATCAGTGTGTGCATGAGTTTTTAATTATATAATATTAATGTAGATTTGCTCTGCCATTGCATGGGGCGCGGGCCAGAAGGCGAGTTTGGCCCCCCAGGAGGTCGTCGCCCCGGTTTCACCCCCCCCCCCGCTCACAAAGCAAAAAGTAGTGGCAAGCGGAAATAACCGGAAAATTCCCGCCCCCCCGTGGCCGGCCCCCCCAGGATTCGGGTAGGTGCAGTATGTTTGTTATGCG
>JASANF010014979.1:0-40272 GCA_030248245.1 Trissonchulus sp. WLG1_4
TTTTTTGAAAATGGAAGGTGTGTCCAAGTTGTGTGCGGCGAAAAAAACTTATGTGTCCGTAAGCGTCGAGTGTGTCTGGGTGTCAGTTCGGCCGTTCGAGTCAAGCAGGTTTTTTTTTAATTTTGCGTGCATAATTGTGCAAAAATTTATATTTTTGTGCAAACTAAATGCGTTTTCTTTGCCTGTATGAAACAAACATATGTGTTTTTATACCTGTAGAGATACATAGAATTTTTCGATCGGGTAATAAAAACCGCAGAGAGGACTCTTGTGTGATAATTCAGTGGGAAAAAATTTACGTGGGGTATGAATTCCCCCCCCCTACCCCCTCCCCTGGGTACGCCCTAAAGCCATACCAGTGGCAGATCCAGGAATTTTTTCAATTAAACGGGTATATAAATAAAAATAATTTCAAGATTTGCATTAACCTACTGAAACATAACAGCCAATACTACAAAAAATACCAGACATACCGTCAAACGGCAGTGATGCGAGTTGACGCAGGGGTCTGGGGGCGGCAGCTCCCAGAATTTTTTTTCGATTTTGCATTAAAACAGTGCATTCTGAGCTTATCACAGGCTCGACATGTACTGTGCATTATTGTGCAAAATTTTTAAAAAAAAGAGTACATTTGCACGGGTTTTGCACAAAAAAACCTTGGCTGGAGTCAAGTATTGGTTACAAAGTGTACATGCTTGATGTAAACCATTTTTGCTTATTCGCTGTTTATGCAGAAATACGTAAGATGTGCAGTGGCATTACCCAAAAATTTGCAACGGCGGGTATAGAGCCAATTGTTTTTTTAACCGCACTTGTCAGTAAAACACAGAATTCATCTACAATGGTTGCGGGGGCTGGGGCCCGCAGCCCCCAAAAGCCAGAGCTTTTTAAAATTGCTATGCACAAGCTTCCATAGGAAAAGCAATTTTTGCAACACTTGCGGGATTGTTTGGGCGAAATTGAGCTTAGAAACCAAAATTGCGGGAATGTTTGGGCGAAATTGAGCTTAGAAACCAAAATTAGATGTACATATGTATATATCGGAATATATATCGGAATTTTTTTTCCAAAAAATGAAGACCTTGTCGATTTTCAGGCTAAATTTAGTCAACAGGAACCGTAGCGGAACTTTTTCTCTCCGGGTAAGAAAAAGCAATGGGTTTGAAGTTTCGAACGTCACATTACAGTGTAAATGCAGCATAATGTATATACTCAGCACTTGCGGTCCCATACTTCAATTTCGGGGGGGGGGGGGGTGGAGGTCTGAAGAAATTTTTTCCTTTTTATAATAGCGTTTTTTAGTTTTATGCTATCTTGTAAAGCCGCAGCCATTTCAAGGGCAATGAGTTGAGTCTGTTTGTATTAAAATCCAGTGCTGTACCCAGGAAAAAATAGAGAATTTTTCAATTTTTAGGCCGAATTTGGTCAGCTGGAGACGTATCAGAAAATTTTTCCGACAGGAAAATAAAACACAAACAAGGTGGGAACATCAGCCCAAACAGTGTATTACACAACTAAATGCAGCATAATATACTCGTGTAGACATGCATAGGCTTTTATAAAATATAATAACAAGGAATAGTAAGTCACAGAGTCGCAGGGGTCTGGGGGCGGTAGCCCAAGGAAAAAATTGGGGGGAATTTTTTATTTTTAGGCCAAATTTGGTCAATTGGAGACGTATCGGAAATTTTTTTTCGGTAAACCTAGCTACATCATCACCATAAGCATTGTCAGGGGGTTCTCGAGAGGTGTGTCTAAGTTGTGTCCGGCAGGAAAAAATTGTGTCCCGCAAGAAAAAATTGTGTCTGGACACACTTCTGGACACAAAAAAAAACCTTGCTTTGGGTCCAGGGTTGGCAGTCTCGGTCTCGGTCTCGTAAAAAATCCGAGACTAGGCTGGTCTCGGTCTCGGTCTCGGTCTCGGTCTCGGTAGGAAAACCGAGACCTGCCATAGGGTGGTCTCGGTAATTCAGATGAGACTTGAAGTTTTCAAAATTTTTCAAAATCACGAAGATTTTTTTTACAATTTAAGTTTCCAAATAGAATGCCAAACATGAAATTGTCAAAACTGTCTGCTGCAGAAGAATGTCAGTTCACCGGCAAACTTTGGCTAACTTCAAGTTCAAACTTGTATATCAAGCTAGATTTTCTAATTAAAGTTTGAGCTAGAATGGGTTGTCTGACTCGATGTTGCATTTGTATGTGGAACCTCTCAAGCGTACATATGTTAAACAATAAAAATGCTGCCCATCATTTACCAAATAGTGCTAAGTTCGTAGCTGATTTTTAATTAAAAATTTGCGGGCTTCTGCAACTTTAGTAAGCACGAATTGGGTGGCAGTTTTTGAGCCCCAACCTTGAAGCCCATGTCAAAGCATTAAGGATCTGAAAAAACCTAGGCACAATAAAATGCTCTTTGGGCTATGGAGTGGTTGGGGCATCAAACCCTTCCCCACATAATTGTGTTAGCGGGATAAACTTTTCTTGTCCGTGATGAAGCTTCAATCAGAACTTCTGATAGTAGCACCACTGCAGCAGCACAAACGATTCTACGCTGGCACCCGAGTCAGATTGTCAAAGTGCCAATGTATGTATGCAATGCAATATAAAACGCCCTGTGACATGCCAAGAAGTGTGCGAAACTTTAAAAAATAACCAAAAGTTGACAGAATAGCGGGAAAATATTCCTATGTATTGACACCGTCAATTACCTACTCTCATCCTCATGCATCCGGTCGTTACAATGTTTCTCGCAGTTTCTCGCAACTTCGCAAGTCATAATACACTCATACAACCTAACCTAATGGTCACTTTTTTGTAACTTAATTACCAATTTTTTACGTTTCAAAGTATCTCAAAATTTTAAAATTGAAACTTGAAAAAAGGTCCCCCAAGGGCTGGTCTCGGTCTCGTAGGTCTCGTTTGGGTGGTCTCGGTTACCTGGTCTCGGTCTCGGTCTCGGTCTCGGTTGCAAACCCGAGACTTGCCAACCCTGTTTGGGTCATTTTTTGCCATTTTTTTACCTAATGATTTCATGAATTTTTACAAGTTTTTAGGCAAAATTACAAGACCATGGTCAGACACCTTATGTATATATAACTAACAGCTACATCACGACAATCTTAGGTACATTTCTGGTTCTTTCTTTCCCTTTTGTGGGACCATGTCTTCTTGAATATCGTGAAACTTTGACCTCTGTCCCAAAACAGACGCAATTTGTCCTTGTTCTCGCCAGAAAATAGCAATCTGGCTCGAATTTAGTTAAAAATCGCTCCGATTGGATTGAAATTACCAATGTTCTGCTAAAATACACCCAGAATAGAAAGGTTTTTTGGCTTAAAAATTAGACCTGCGCGCCGTGACGCTCTTTCATTCTTTGCCTCCGGCGTGACCCCCCTTTGAGTGAGGCCCCCTCAGTCTCCTGAGACTACATTTTAGTTGGAGAGTAGAGTCTTTCCTTCTCATCTGAACTCCATGGGTGGGATTCACAAAGCGCGTTTAACTTAGACCCAGTCTAAGTCTTAGACTGCGTTTAAACGCAGTCTAGCTAAACGAACGTTTAGACCCAGTCTAAGTCTGCATATGATTAGCGTGTAAATTTTGTTCTATTTTCGTGTTCTAAATTTGATTACGTTCTATTCCTGATTCACGAGCTCATTCACGAGCTATTCACGAAAACTCATACGAATTGGAATTTGCAGTTGAGTATATATGTGAAGCCTAAACTAAACAACCACGGTAAAGTTGTTTTCGGAAAAAATTGACAATCTCACTGTTTGG
The DNA here is from genome assembly GCA_030248245.1 of Trissonchulus sp. WLG1_4. NCBI lineage: Eukaryota > Metazoa > Nematoda > Enoplea > Enoplida > Ironidae > Trissonchulus > Trissonchulus sp. WLG1_4. The sequence goes on from JASANF010014979.1 coordinate 3,781, forward strand.
TGTGAAATTTTGGTGAAATTAAAACTTCCGAAAAAATGTTTCTTGCCAAAAATATAAACCAAAGGGGGGACCACAGGAAAATTTTTCACAGATTTGAAAAACCGAGACCGGGTACAAACCGAGACTTTTCGACTACCGAGACCGAGACCGAGACCGAGACTGGGCTAGTCTCGGGTTTTGACCGAGACCGAGACTATATATAGTTTTTGTAAAAGTTAGACAATTCTGTAAAGAGGGAAAACTACCAACGCCAGACGCGTTGTGGTCGTGCAAGTGCCATTGCCAGTGTAAACCCGGCCTCCTGGTCAAATGACTTGCACCTTCCTCGGTGTGTGTTCATATCCGTGCCACTATTCTGCTGGAAGCCTGGAGCTTCTCAAGATGCTGTACTCCGCTGTTTTTGCATGAGTAGTTAACACGGTTAAATAGCCTGGACCATCTCGGTTTGGAATGACGGGTTCCGTGAACTAACGGTTTAAATACCCAGTCCAAACCTTTGTTGGAATGACAGGCCCCCGTGGCCGCCCTTGTGGTGCGTCTCCAGGTAACACAGCAGTCTGACAGCAGTGCGTCTTTATATACGTACTGTCTGGAATTGTGGCGACGCGACACGCAGGTTCTTTTTGGAACTGCATATAGGTAGCCGTTAGGCTGACGCCCGAGCAGTAAACAACAAACAACAACACCCGGCCTAACAATGTAGGGTCCATACATGGGCGTGGGGGGGTTTTAACCCCCCCCCCCCAGAAGGCATCTTCACCCCCCCCCCAGACAGGTAGGTGCTTCACCCCCCCCCCCAGAATGCTTTGAAGGTAGCTCACGAAGCAAAAATCGGTGGCTCACGAAGCGAAATTGGTGGCTCACGAAGCAAAAATCGCCGGAAACGTTGCTCCGCAAAAAGTTGCTCACCCCCCCCCCAGAATTCGGTAGCTGCCGACGTATGGTAGGGTCCCCAAATTAAGACTTTAGTGTATATTTTATGGGTTATCCGTTGGACAGCAGATGAGTCTCCCCTGTGTGTGGTGGATTTTGCTGACCCCACCTTCACCCCATAGGTAACAGGGTTGATATTTTTGGGGGGTCTCTTCAGCCAAATTTTGGTGACGCTCACCCTTGGATGACCAAAAATACCCCCCTTGGATGACCAAAAATACCCCAAATTTTGTAAAAATTTTACCCAAAAAGTTTCATTTTTACTAAATTTTGCCAAAATTTTCGGGACCCTCTCCCCCGGCCCCTGGATTTTGAGAGGAAGGGTCCCCCCATCCCCCCCAGAAGATTGTTTGGTCATCCATTATGATTGCTGCCTGTCTCAGTTTTTAATAAATGTATCGATGAATTGACTGTCAACAAATGAAATGGCTTTAAAAACTGATCCGCTGGTCTGCATCTACTTGAGCAGAAGTGTTTGCAGTGGCAGCATTGCAGCTGTCATTCAAGTGTGCTCACTGCGTTGCATGATATCAGCAGGACGAACGAGTTTCAGCTGCGAGGGTGCATTTTGTTGACTTTTCTTTCCTAGCTCACAAATTTACGTTTTACGTATATACGTACGTAACAATGAGTCTGTAGTGCTTTTTGCGTACGTAATAATCTTTTACAAGACAAGACAATTGAGAGTTTGCTTTTTATAAAAGTCTGTAAGGGCTGCTTCGTTTTTATTGGCTGTTAATGTTTTTACGCAGCGGATGAGCCGACGCGTATATGCTACAGTACAAACGTCTTCTATGAATATCACGTAGAACTTTTACTTTTATTGTGTAAAACTGTTGCTAGGTCACTAAATAAATGACAGTTTGTGTGAGCGTGTGGGTCACATACTCAGATCATGTACTTTATCAACCAACCCTAGAATAGGAGAAAATCCACTCAATGCGGATTTTCGAAATGTAATTTTTTATATAATAACTTAAAATATATGCAGGCGAATGACTTTTAATTTGGTGTGTGTATCCGCCTAGTGGAAGGCTATAGGCCTGCAAAATTTCGGATAGATTGGTTGAGTCTAACTTGAGATATGAAAAGTTGTCTTTTGCAAACTTTACACTTTCCCTGTTTTTTTTCAACAGCTCTACCGGACCGGACGCTTGTAGGGTTGTCATGATTATATGTTTTTCACATTTAGTTTCACCAAACTTAGAAAGTAAACGAATGATTCGCGCGAATAGGGTGCAGAAAGCGCTAATGTGTCATGGGGCTGGCTATTCTGATCGCTCTTGTCCACTAACTTTAACAAAATGAATTTTCCCTATTCACAGCAAACTTGTCCATTATTTTTAACGAGCGAGATTGCATTTTTCCGCTTTAGAACCTCCAATTATTCTAACCTCAGTAATGCCCAATAGGGGCATTTTTATAATAATGTATATACGTATGTTGCAGGACTGTTGGTCTCTAAGCCTGTTGCTGTTATGCCCGGCGCCCGCTTCCCACTGCAGGTTTATGGTTTAAATGGTTTAACATTCCATTCACACGGGCTACGGGCAGTTTAACGTTTAACGATATTTGAATGTTGTGTATTCATTGGCTGGATGCAGAAGCTCCGCCTACTCATAGCTCGTAACTGATTGACGGAATGGAGAAGCTCCGCCTACAGCTTGTAGCTGATTGGCTGAATCCTTAAACCAAAGAGTTGAAATTTTGCAACATTGTTAAACCTATGCTCAACTAATGTTCTACGTTAAACCTTAAACCTGCAGTGGGAAGCGAGCATTACGACAAAGTTTTGTAGCTGGCGGCTGTGTAACGGCATGCATGCCACTGGTAGTCTTTGGTCGGTCACTGTGGCTCAGCAGAAGTTTTTGAAGAGAATTATAGCTTACAAGAGAATTTAGTCAACCCCCAATCTAGATCCGCTTGTTAAAACATGTTAAACGGGGACTTTGTCTCGGATATTTCGAAAATTTAGGATTGCACCGACGTTTCGAGGATTTGAAATCACAACAACGCAAAAAAATTCCAACTCAATCCGGTTCCAAAAATGGATAACTTTTTGCGAATTCTAGATATTTTTCGCGAGTTTTTTCGCTTTTTGCTCATATTGAAGCATTTTACAGCGACCTGGAACGAATTTTGAGTTAGCTTGTTGCTTGTCTTTAAATCTCAGGGCTTCCTCCCACCCCAGTCCCCCATGTCCATTTGTGGATACGATCCTCTCCGTAGATCCACCTCAGCATGGCATCTGTTGTATGTAGCTTCTGACTGCCACGAAGACCACGCCGGCTTCAGAAGGTGTGTTATCAGTGGTCTTATCAATATTTGTTCAGTCGGTGTAGTGTTGCGTCTTGAAATTTGGGTTTGGACAAACAAAATCAAAGCACACTACTTATATACACTTTGAGCAGTATATATATATATATATATATATATATATATATATATATATATATATATATATATATATATATATATATATATATATATATATATATATATATATATATATCAAAACTTACAGCTTTCATATTTGTTTATATTGAGGGTTTTTTAACAATCGTAATAATCGTAACGAAAAGGACCTGCATGTGTTGAAGTCACATACCTATGCAGTATGCATGTATATATATATATATATATATACGCAAACGCAACGTATACACAGTGTACATATAGTTGAGGGAAATGCCGCAGTTTCGCAAGAAGGTGTACGTTGCAATGAAATTATTGTTCGCCGTCGCGCGGTGGGGTATAGGTAGCTTAGGGGAATATGGGGACAAGAACGGGGTGTAGGATATGTACAATACATCGGTCAGTTGATCACCAGGGTTGGCACTCTCGGTCTCGGTCTCGTAAAAACCCGAGGCTAGGCTGGTCTCGGTAGGAAAACCGATACCTGCCATAGGGTAGTCTCGGTACTTCAGATGACACTTAAGTTTTCAAAAAATTTTAAGGATTTTTTTAAAAATCAAGTTTGCAAATAGAAATCCAAGCATGAAAAGGTAGACAACTGTCTGCTACACAAATGGAATGTCAGTTCAACGGCAAATTTTGGCTAAGTTCACATTGAAGTTTGTATTAGGCACCGTCTATTTTTATCCATCTAGAGTTTATAGTTAAAGTTTGTAGCTAGAATGGGTTGTCTGACTTAGCGATGTTGCACTCATATGTGGAAGCTTCCAAGCATATTATGCGAAACAGTAAAAATACTGACCATCATTAACCAAATAACCCTACCTTCGTAGTTAATTTGTAATTAAAATATGCTGGCTTCTGCAACTAGACTAAGGCCGAATTGACTGGCAGTTGAAATTAAACTGTTTAAATTGAACTTTCTCAACCTTTTAACGCATGTCAAAACATTAAGGATCTGAAGAAACCTAGTCACAATCAATTACATTTGGGCTATGGGGTGGTTACTGGTTGGGGCATCAAACCTTCCCCCACATAACTGTGTGAGACTGTGAGCGAGAGAAACTCTTGTGAACCTGATGGTGCTACTATCAGAACTTTACCTGCACGGACCATTCTACGCTAACACCGGAGTCAGCCTGCCAAAGTGCCAACCTACATATGTATGCACTACAGCACTGCAAACCGCCCTGTGGTACGCTAAGAAATGTGCGAAACTTGTAAAAAATGACCAAAAGTTGTCTTAAGGTGGCACTCAGGCAGGGTTGGCAGTCTCGGTCTCGGTCTCGTAAAAAACCCGAGACTAGGCCTGTCTCGGTCTCGGTCTCGGTCTCGGTAGGAAAACCGAGACCTGCCATAGGGTGGTCTCGGTATTTCAGATGAGGCTGGAAGTTTTCAAAATTTTTTACGATCACGAAGGTTTTTTTTACGATTTAAGATTCCAAATAGAATGCCAAGCATGGAATGGTCAAAAGTCAAAACTGTCTGCCGCAGAAGAATGTCAGTTCACGGGCAAGCTAACTTCAAGTTTAAACTTTGTACATCGAGCTATTAATTAAAGTTTTAGCTACATAGAATGGGTTGTCTGACTTAGCGATATTGCATTTGTATGTGGAACCACTCAATCTCAAGCATAATGTTAAACAGTATATTAGAAATACTGACCATCATTTACCAAACAGTGCTAACTTCGTAGTTGATTTGTAACTAAAAATTTGCTGGTTTCAGCAACGTTACGAAGCGCGAATTGGGTGGCAGTTTAATTGAATTTATTGAGCCCCAACCTCTCAACGCATATCAAAGCATTAAGTATCTGAAAAAACCTAGGCACAATCAAATGCTTTTTGGGCTATGGAGTGGTTGAGGCATCAAACCTTCCCCCCCCACCTAACTGTGTCAGCTGGAGAAACTTTTCTGGTCCGTGATGATGCTCCTAGTAGCACTTCTGCTAGTAGCACCACTGCACCAGCACGGACGATTCTACGCTGGCACCTGAGTCAGACTGTCAAAGTGCAAATAGATGTATGCAATGCACTATAAAACACACTGTGGTATGCGAAGAAGTGTGCGAAACTTTTAAAACATTCCAAAAGTTGACAGAATTGCGGAAAAATAGTCCTATAGTCCGGCTGTCAATCACTTACTCTCATGCTTGCGGTCGTTTACAATGTTAAGTTTCTCGCAACTTCGCACTCGTAACTAGTCGCAACTTCGCAAGTCATACACTCATAAACCTAACCTGATGGTCACTTTTTGTAACCTAATCACTATTTTTTCACATTTCAAAGTGTTTAAATTTTTAAAATTGAAACTTGAAAAAAGGACCCCCCCAGGGCTGGTCTCGGTCTCGTAGGTCTCGTTTGGGTGGTCTCGGTTGCTTGGTCTCGGTCTCGGTCTCGGTCTCGGTTGCAAACCCGAGACTTGCCAACCCTGCACTCAGGGGAACCGACTTTTTTCAGCGACATTTTTGACCTTAATATCTTGAAGAAAAGTTGTTCACAATAAAAAGAGCTTTCATTTGATGTGCATATTACGCTAAAAAAATTTCAAATTTTTTTTGACCATTTTTGTACTCCTAGCGAATTTTTTTTTATCGCGATATAAATTAATTACTTATTTCACTAAAATGTGCGTTTTCTTAGCTTTCAATTGATGTATTGAACATGCAAATTTGTTGAAGCTTTTCTGAGCTATATATATAGCCGCGAAAATTGCAATCCAAAAATGAATCACCTAAAAAGCTGATAAATCTTCCAAAATGTCAAATTTTTGATTTATTTTCTTAAAAAATTGATTATGGCTTTTGGTAACTTTTTTAACGGAATTACTGCATTACTGCATTACTAGGAAAGGTTTAATTTGTGAAAAAGTGAAACGTGTGGGCAAACCTCACATTTTTGGTTGATTTTCACCCTAGCACTTTTAATCCATTTCTTAAAAGTTTTCGTTTCACCCTAGCACTAGATTCAGCCTAGCACTAATACGACTCACCCTAGCACTAAGTAGATTCACCCTAGCACTACGCAGACGCATCCTAGCACTAATTAGATTCACCCTAGCACTAATTTTCCCTCCAGCGCATTTGTAGTCATCTCATTTCTAAAACTATTACGTATAAATTGACAGCTTCACCCTGAATTATTTATGCATTAGGGTTGCTAATCAAGAAGTGCTTGATAGTCATCTGAAAGTGAGTAGTAACGGTTTTTCAGGTTTTTCTGCAAATAAAAAAAATTTCGTGGAATTTATACTCAAGTTTTATACTTGAGTATACTCATCAAGTTTTCATTTGCATTGGTCATACAATTTTAACTAAATTTGAAAATTCGTGAAACAATACTGTCAGTATCTATTATGAATGTGACAAAATCGCACTGTCAATTTATTATGTAATTGGCTGAATTTTCAAATACGCTTTGTCACTTTAACAGGCGCTTGTCAACAAGGGTAATAAAACAATAAAACCTGGTAGTCACTTGAATGTGGGGTCAAAAGTCTTTTCAAGGTGACTTACTAAATAGAAAATTTTGAATAACAAGTGCATGTGAATTCCATCTTAGGTAGAAAGGTAGAAATAAGTTAGACGTAATTTAGAATAATATTTAATAAAATGGCACGAAGCAAAAAAAGTGGCATAATATGATATAATAAAAAAGGGCATAAAGTGTATTAAGTGGTAATTTAATAAAGTCGCAAAAGAATTTAAGTGCTAGGATGCAACTATTTGGTGCTAGGGTGAATCGAAGTAGTGCTAGGGTGAATCTCGACAGTGCTAGGATGCAACCTTTCGGTGCTAGGGTGAAACCAAGGGTAAACACAGTGCTAGGGTGTCACCAGTGCTAGGGTGTCACTAGTGCTAGGGTGAAACCCAATCACATTTTTGCCTAGCGAAGTCGACTACTTTTTTTTGATCTAGCTCCCTGCTGCCGATTGGGATCGAGTTGAAATTTTGCACAATGAAAGAAAGAATATAAATGCAGACGTCGAATTTTTTCGATTTTTAATTTTTGGCTCTCAGCACTTTTTGTAGCCGTTCAAACACAGCTGATTTTTGAAAAATCAATAATTGAAATCGAAAATCGAAGACTTTTGACGTCTAGATTTTTGAAAGATCTTTCGATCGACACCAAGATCATCAAAATTGGGTGAGGTTTCGCCGGGCTAGGTAGAAAACAAAAGTAGTGTGAATACGAAATTTGACATGGTCATAAAATTTTACATAATTACATTAAAGTGCTGAAGAGTACTGGAAATGGTTTTTTGAGCCCATTTTGACATGCAATTAAAGTGGCATTGCCACTTATTGTATGAATTTAGTTCCAAACATGACTTTATTTGCTGAGCGCTACCTTAATGGCGGAAAAATAATCCTCTTCTCCGGAAAAAACCCTATTTTCAACTTTTTGTGTTGTCCTGTGCGCCACATAAATCGGATCCATTAATGCTCGTGGCTGTTATAACGGCCATCTTTCGCCTAACCGTTGCACTAATAAAGTGGATTCTAACTACTCACGTTTCTGAGTAATAAGCCTCGAAACCTCCGGGGAGAAAAACCCTATGCGGGAAAAAAACCCTAATACGGGGAAAAAACCCTATCACTTTATTCAGTTGTTCTATTCGCAGTCAGCATAAACTCAATTTCATCGTGTTCTACAACTCTTAGGCTGCAGTATGGACTAAAAAAACCGTTTCTCCGACACTTATGTGACTCACAATAATTCTTCAAAAATCGACCCTTTTTGGCAGAAATGACTTGTATGGCAGATATGCATTTGTTCACTATTTAAAAGCATTAAAAACGGATTTTTGCGCTTATTACGTTAGAAACGGTGGACAAACACCGCCCGCGTCTACCATTCTTGGATTTAAGTGGTAAGCAGCAGCTAACGCCTAAAAATTCCAAAAAATGGCAAATTTTGGTGAAACATCACCAAAACAGGTTTCGTAAGGGGTGTCGGGGTATGGGCCAAAACGACAAAGAACGACGTTTTTTGGCCAAAAAACTGTTTTAATGAAGTCTACGCATGTTGTTAGCCCAGATGAATCCACGTTTGTAGCAACATTGGGTGAGTTTAGCAAAAAATTGTCGCCAAATAAAATAGGGTTTTTTCCCCGCAATAGGGTTTTTTTCCCGCACAAACTTTGAACTGTCACAGGTAAACCACAACGTTTTTCACTGTTTTTGAGCTTCAGAAGTATAGAGGAAAGGTAACTCTCTTGAAAAATGCAAACGGCGTTGGCCAAAAGTGTCTTTGTGAAATATTATGACAAGTCAAAAATTTGGAAAATTTTGTCACTTTGAAATTTTTCAACATGCGAAATTTTGATATTCCATAAAAACTGCTACAGGCCTCAGAACTGCACAAAAATTGGCGTGATAAGTCAGTTTGGGATGCGCTTTCCACCTACATACTCAAAATGGGCCTATGTGTAAAGGTTCGGCCAGGAAGCACTAGGGTTTTTTTCCCCGCAAAACGCGTAGGGTTTTTTTCCCATACCACTATACAATTGATCAAATTTGGCCTAAAAATAAGTTTCCACATTACCACATTATCCGCTTTCCACATACATTCTCAAAAAGGTCATGTCGTAAGGCTCGGCTAGAAAGTACTAGGGTTTTTTCCCCGCAAAACGCGTAAGGTTTTTTCCCCGCAAAACGCGTAGGGTTTTTTTCCCCGCACCACTATACTCTCTTGCATCCGGTCGTTACAATGTTAAGTTTCTCTCAAGTCATACAACTCAGTGGTCACTTTTTAAAACATATGCGGTAATTTTCCACGTTTCAAGGTATCTCAAATTTCTAAAATTTAAATTCCAAAATAGGTTCCCCAAGGGCTGGTCTCGGTCTCGTAGGTCTCGTTTGGGTGGTCTCGGTTGCGTGGTCTCGGTCGCAAACCCGAGACTTGCCAACCCTGTTGATCACATTGCTACTTTCACTGAATGGCACTCATACGTATTACTCAGCAACATTTATGGTAATTTCTGCGATCCCTGCAGCCCGACGCGGGCAATCGCGGTTTTCGTAATTATCCAGTCCATACCCAAACCAAAACCGTGTCCAACCCTGCATGCTGTCCTGTGCAAATATATTGCTGTTGTCTAAAACAATGACACCGAATTCCACCCCCCCCCCCCCATTATTATCCGACTAGTTTTCTAGTCATCACTGTCTGATATTTGCAAACCTGACAAGTTTGCACAAATTAATGGTTCCCAGAGCACACAATCACTTATATAGTTGTGCGGGGAAAAGCACCTATTTTCAACTTTTCGGGTCGTCCTGTGCTCCACATCAATCGGATCCATTAATGCTCGCGGCTGTTATAACTAGGGATGTCGCGGATATTCGCATCCGCCTCCGCGGATGATCCGCAACCTTTCGACATCCGCATCCGCAAAAATTTGATGCGGATGTGCGGATGTTGCAGATTCGTCAGATGCCACTTAAAATGTGGGAAAACAGACAGCAATTTTAAATTTTGTGTACGTATACGCCAGTATTAGCTCTTAAAACAGTGGAATGAAACTTCATTCTAAGCTTTTTGCCTCATTGTTGGTTGCAAATGGCTTTTCTAAAGTAGGTTTCACTATATGGTTAAGAATGTTTGATATTGCGGGCATTCGAACAAAGTTCTGGATTGTGAGAGTCATGTAAAGTTTAATTTTTGGACGAAGTTTGATTTCCAGCTAAAACTTGCATACTACAAACTTCTAACCTACGCTCTTTGAAAAAGCATCCAATTTTCAGGGGTTTAGAAAATGTCGCCAAATAAATAGGGTTTTTTCCCGAATAGGTTTTTTTCGCACAAACTTTGAACTGTCACAGGTAAAGCACAACGTTTTTCACTGTTTTTGAGCTTCAGAAGTATAGAGGAAAGGTAACTCTCTTGAAAAATGCAAACGGCGTTGGCCAAAAGTGTCTTTGTGAAATATTATGACAAGTCAAAAATGTGGAAAATTTTGTCACTTTGAAATTTTTCAACATGCGAAATTTTGATATTCCATAAAAACTGCTACAGGCCTCAGAACTGCACAAAAATTGGCGTGATAAGTCAGTTTGGGATGCGCTTTCCACCTACATACTCAAAATGGCCTATGTCTAAAGGTTCGGCCAGGAAGCACTAGGGTTTTTTCCCCCGCAAAACGCGTAGGGTTTTTTCCCACACCACTATACAATTGATCAAATTTGGCCTACAAATAAATTTTCACATTACCACATTATCCGCTTTCCACATACATTCTCAAAAAGGTCATGTCGTAAGGCTCGGCTAGAAAGTACTAGGGTTTTTTTCCCCGCAAAACGCGTAGGGTTTTTTCCCCGCAAAACGCGTAGGGTTTTTTTCCCCGCACCACTATACTCTCTTGCATCCGGTCGTTACAATGTTAAGTTTCTCTCAAGTCATACAACTCAATGGTCACTTTTTAAAACATATGCGGTAATTTTCCACGTTTCAAGGTATCTCAAATTTCTAAAATTTAAATTCCAAAATAGGTTCCCCAAGGGCTAGTCTCGGTCTCGTAGGTCTCGTTTGGGTGGTCTCGGTCTCGGTCGCAAACCCGAGACTTGCCAACCCTGTTGATCACATTGCTACTTTCACTGAATGGCACTCATACGTATTACTCAGCAACATGTATGGTAATTTCTGCGATCCCTGCAGCCCGACGCGGGCAATCGCGGTTTTCGTAATTATCCAGTCCATACCCAAACCAAAACCGTGTCCAACCCTGCATGCTGTCCTGTGGAAATATATTGCTGTTGTCTAAAACAATGACACCGAATTCCACCCCCCCCCCCCCCCATTATTACCCGACATGTTTTCTAGTCATCACTGTCTGATATTTGCAAACCTGACAAGTTTGCACAAATTAATGGTTCCCAGAGCACACAATCACTTATATAGTTGTGCGGGGAAAAGCACCTATTTTCAACTTTTCGGGTCGTCCTGTGCTCCACATCAATCGGATCCATTAATGCTCGCGGCTGTTATAACTAGGGATGTCGCGGATATTCGCATCCGCCTCCGCGGATGATCCGCAACCTTTCGACATCCGCATCCGCAAAAATTTGATGCGGATGTGCGGATGTTGCAGATTCGTCAGATGCCACTTAAAATGTGGGAAATCAGACAGCAATTTTAAATTTTGTGTACGTATACGCCAGTATTAGCTCTTAAAACAGTGGAATGAAACTTCATTCTAAGCTTTTTGCCTCATTGTTGGTTGCAAATGGCTTTTCTAAAGTAGGTTTCACTATATGGTTAAGAATGTTTGATATTGCGGGCATTCGAACAAAGTTCTGGATTGTGAGAGTCATGTAAAGTTTAATTTTTGGACGAAGTTTGATTTCCAGCTAAAACTTGCATACTACAAACTTCTAACCTACGCTCTTTGAAAAAGCATCCAATTTTGACCCCCCCCTAGGTTTGGGGGATATAGGGGGACTCCTGATCATCAAAATGCTATTATTCCGACTTATTCCACCCCTAAGGGACGTTTTAACACCAATTTCACTCTAGATTTTCATTAAAAGGGGCGACAGCTATTTTAGGCTCGAAATCAAATTGAGGTCTTGGCTGACAATGGGGGTTCTATATTTTTATTAAAAGATGAGATGGGAAGCACGTGGCAGCCGAAAATAATTTCCCCCCTATTCTTCAGTTTGACCGGTCTGCAAAGTTGCAAAGCAATATTTGCCAAAACACGGTTTTTAACGTAGCCGGTTTTCATTAATTTGAAAGAATATAAGAATACATACACCAACAAACCAATAACTACATAAGCCAGATTGTCACGTCAATAGCTTTTGAATAGACACAAATTTAAATCAATAGTGATTCAAACAAATTGTTGACGCCGGCGCATGGTGTAGAAGATATCATGAAGACACAACTGTGATGAACTTTGCTCTATCCGAGTCTCATGTTTAGTACTTGCATTCATACCTGCTAGTTGTAATATTTAATGCATTTTTTGGCAAAAAAGGTTGTATAATTTCGACTCATAATAACTTGTCTACGATGTATTCCAAAAAGATCCGCATCCGCGGATGTCAAAAAAGTGACATCCGCGACATCCCTAGTTATAACAGCCATCTTTCGCCTAACTGTTGCACTAATAAAATGGATTCTAACTACTCACGTTTCTGAGTAATAAACCGCGAAACATCCGGGGGAAACCCTATGCGGGGGAAAAGAACCCTATCACTTTTTTCGGTTGTTCTATTAGCAGTGAGCATAAACTCAGTTTCATCGTGTTCTACAACTCTTAGGCTGCAGTATGGATAAAAAACCCGTTTCTCCGACACCCATGTGACTCACAGTATTTCTTCAAAAATCGACCCTTTTTGGGACATCTGCCCAAATATGCATGTTTTAGTATTCAAGTGCATTAAAATAGAATTTTGCGCTTATTACTTTAGAAGCGGTGGACAAACACCGTTCGCGTCTATTCTTGGATTTATGTGGTACGCAGCAGCTAAAGCCTAGATATTCCAAAAAATGCCAAATTTTGGTGAGACATCACAAAAACAGGTTTCGTTAAGGGGTGTCGGGGTACAAGCCAAAACGACAAAACCGACGTTTTGCCGCCAAATAAACGGTTTCAATGAATCCGGCCGGCTAAAATCGAATAATTCTAAGTCTGTCTTGTTATGGCCGCGGCCACAAGAGGACAAACAAACTTAATCCGCTGTCTCCTTTGACTGCTCAACAATATGTATAACAACAATTATATAACTGTTACTGTTTTCCTAGAGCGCATTTCCACGTACGTAATTTTTGCCAAAATGTTTTCAACTGCTGCGTTACTTACTTGGAAGGAGTTTCTTGCAAGTTTTGTGAAAAAACATTTTGGCTTCAACTTTTGAGCAGCTGGTTTCTAGTAGCCTAACTTTTTTAGTTCCAAGTGAATCTCATTTTTCAAGGGCCCATCTGGATATGGAATGAATGTATGTAATGGAATGGCCCTATATTTTAGGTGGCTAAGTGCACTTTCATTTTAGTCCGTAATTTAAATTCTGGAACATATACGTATTACGTAATGCCCCCAGATTTCAAACCGGCTTAATATATGTATATATATATACCTGCTGTCCGTATCCGTTTAAAGTTGTCATGTTATATATGTCTCTGTTATTTTATTCAACAATATACAAAACTGTGCTTATGGAATAAACCAGGCAGTTTCAGTTTGAGGGTTCATTTTAGGCCTAGTTAAGCTAAGTAGTAATGTTCAACGATTTAAAAAAACAACAACAAAAAGTATATATACCCAGGCGAAGTTTTATTTTTTGTCATTTAAAAACACTACTTTAGCTAGCAGTCTGCGCTATATATATATATATATATATATATATATATATATATATATATATATATATATATATATATATATATATATATATATATATATATATATATATATATATATATGTACGTATATGCTGTGTGGTGTTTAGTACCAAAAAATAAATTATATACGTCGTTGAAAAAAGTTTCACCTGTTAACTTTTTTTATGTCATTCATTCGTCGTGTGTGGTGCAGGCATCTGGAGATTTTTTCCCGCTTTTAAAATTTTCAAAACGTTTTGGATGTTTTTAACCCTCTGCCAGGGGCTTGTTGCCCAGCTTTACAAGTCTTGCAATTGTAACAATTGGAAGTGTAAAATCAGGTGATTCGTTAAGAATTCGTCATATAAATCCATTACCAACCACCTGACTTTACACTTATTATAATTGTTACCATTGTAAGACTTGTAAAGTTGAGCAACATGTCCCGATCGAATTCGCTCGTATATGTATTATAAGCATATGCGGACTGATATGTAGATGTATCACACTCAATGTTGAAGAGGCAGGGGGAGAAGACCCCACAAAACTTAGTCCCAGGGCAGAAACCAGGGGCAACATAAAAAGCGGGGCCCCAGCGTGTGGAAAATGTTCGGCCGAAGTTTCTGGGTATTTATATATCTGTTAGCATTTAAACAAGTATTCAGCACTTGGTAACTAAAAGTGGGAGTTTTTGGTGACACTTAACTATTATTACCTAAATTTTAGCCAAAACTTGTAAAATTGTTGTTTTTTTTTGGTAGAAAAAGGTAAAAACTACATATCAGTTTTCAGTTTTGGATAATACAGCCAAAGGAGGGAGAGGGGGGTCTCACCAAGGGCCAAGGGTGAATATATATCTAAAGGTGTTTCGCTGTTACATTATGGACGTGTCACGTGTGTATAATCATAGTGTACATAACATGTGACATGTTTGTATGGAAAATATAACGCAAAAAAGGCCCCGACTAAAAGGCAAAATTCAGCATAAGCTCTTCCCCAAAAATTAGACCCGTCATTGGTGGGGACCAGGACCTTGGCTTCAACTTATCCACGACCGTATTATAATTGTTGGAGGTTTCAGCAAATTTGTTGCGTTAGTGTGGCCCCCAGTCGTGCCGAGACCCGCTCGGCGACATCCCTCCAATCCGTCCGAGTTCACCACATTTGCTTAGTCTCGTTCTTCACTCTAATTCTTCTAGATCGCGTCAGCTTATATGTATGGGGGAAAAGCCCCTACCTTCCGAAAATAGAGGGGCCGGGGAGGAGAGTCCTTAAAATTTGGGCAAAATGTAGTAAAAATGACACTTTTTTTGAGAAACTTTTAAAAAATTATGCAAAATGTAAGGTATTTTTGGTGGTTAGGGGTGGAGGAGAGTCCTCCAAATTTGGCGGTAGAAAACCCCCCAAAATTTTGACCCCGTTGTTACCACAGATGTACATGGGGGGTCTGGGGGGGCAAGCCACCCCAGATTTGAGATTCCGGGACAAGTCCCCCCTCAGATTTTACCCACCGGGACAAGCCCCCCTCCTTGCTGCTACAACTTGTTACATGCCACTTCCCCAGTCTTATAGGCTGGCATCTGTTCGCCATAAGTCACATAACCCGAAGCATGCCAGCTAAATGGCTTTTCTTACAACATGTTGTAAATTGTGCCGTAATTGCAACCTGTGTGGCCAGATTCGAAATTCGATGTGCCAGCTTTGTTTTCACGACGGCGTTTGTCGTAAAAAAATTACTTGGCCACAATGTTAGGCAAAACTGAAAAGGAATAGTGGTAGGTAAAGGTATGTAAGCTTACCTACGTATACCGGGGTAAAAAAAACGAATTTCGGCCTAAGTTTCTGGGCAGTTATCCATGGCACTGTTGATTTCCAAAAAGTGGTCTAGTTGTGTGGGAGCTGGGCTACAGACTGTATATATACAACATAAAAAAAATTAGGCCAACAGCCACCGCTCACCGGCCAGCTTTAAAAATAAGCTTCGTTTTTTTCACCCCGGATGGGGTAAAAAAACGAAGACTGGGGTAAAAAAACGAACAACCGCTTTCATCCCTTTGGGCAAAACGGAGCTTTCGCTCAAATTTCAACTTTTTCAGTTTTTATGCCTATTACATTAGAAACTGCGCCCAAACCCCGTCTGGATCTACCAACTCTGCATTTGAGAGGTGAACAGCAGCAAAACACCAAAAATTCCTACACTTTCGTGAAACATCACCAAAACAGGTTTCGTAAGGAGTGTCACTGAATATACGTTTTTCGTTAGCAAAAAAACGTATCGCGGCCAAATAAGCAGTTTTATTGAAGGTTACGCTTGTCCTTACCCCAGATTAGGCAACTTCTGTCGTAAAAATGGGAGATTCTAGCAAAAACGGGTCGCCTAACGAAATAGTGGTTTTTCCGGCTAAATACGAAGCGTGGATTTCACAAAGGTGGTTTTCCTAAACCATGGTTTTATGTACGTTTTAATATGATTTGCACATAATTTCATTACGAAATATCGTCTGATTCGTTACGAATTTCCTAGATTTTCTAAAACCATGGTTTTAGCTCAGGCTGCAGGTGTGAAATTTCAACTGAGCTAAAACCATGTATTGCCACCGTCAATCACCTACTCTCATGCATCCGGTCGTTACATTGTCAAGTTTCTCGCAACTTCGCAAGTCATAAACTCATACAACCTAACCTAATGGTCACTTTTTTGTAACTTAATTATATACCACTTTTTCGCAATTCAAAGTATATATCTCAAATTTTTAAAGTTGAAACTTGAAGAAAAGGTCCCCCAAGGCCCAAGGGCTGGTCTCGGTCTCGTAGGTCTCGTTTGGGTGGTCTCGGTTGCCTGGTCTCGGTCTCGATTGCAAACCCGAGACTTGCCAACCCTGCCGAAATGCCTGTTCGTTATGATACCGAGTAGTGTTGAAGTACTTGTCACAGTGGATAAACATCGGCCCAACAGGTTTTGTCTGAGCTGTGGTATTGACTTAGTTTTTTTTGCCCCGGAATTCGTCGTTCGGTTTTTTTACCCCGGTCCACTATATAGGTCTCTCTGGTATGCTAGAGTGAACTGAAATGGAATAAGTATATAGTAGGTAAAGGTATGTAAGCTTACCTGCGTATATACTAGATAGGTCTTTCTGTTATGCTAGAGTGAACTGAAATGGAAAGACCTGGGGGAGGGGGTGCAATTTTTTTTGAGTAAATGGTAAAGCAGGTGTATTTATACACAAAATTTCGGATCTGAAATGAAGGGGATAAAAATGCTGTTGTGAATTTGTATCCCGGAGCCAAATTTGGCCGTACCTGAGTCCGCAGTGGATTCCTGTGGAATGCTGAGTGTGGCAGGGGTAGTTAATAGACGTTGAGTATGAAGCCGCCCTTGCAGACCCCGATGACCTGTGGAATGCTGAGTGTGGCAGGGGTAGTTAATAGACGTTGAGTATGAAGCCGCCCTTGCAGACCCCGATGACCCTGGTGACGTTTCCTGTGTAGACGGTCTACCCGCTGGAATTCTTGAATTATTATTCAATATTCCGATGGCCGTTGTTACTTGGGAAATGCTACGTGAAATGCAAAAGTTGACTGTTTTTAGATTTAGTTATTGAATTTTGATTCTTTTGTTTTAGCAGACGACCTGCAGAGATTGCAATGCGAGAGGATGTTTTTGCGTGGGCGACAAAGGATCGATGGTAGGCGGAGAACGATAACAATAGTTGGTTAGGTTAAATGTGCCATCTGCCAAACTAAGGTGTCAAAATCAGCCCATTTTCAATTGGCTAGATCATACTTTGTCATCTGTGGATATTATATTATTGCTGTAAAATATTAGCCGGGCGTTGCTGGTACCAACCGCCACATCAGCTATTCCCTGTCATGACCAGTAAATAATTGGGTAACGATCTTTGGCGCCCCCCCTTTCCTCCGATTTTTTTCCCAGCAAAAAATTATGTACACACTACACTACACACAAAAGGTCTTTTTTTTGGTTTTTTATGGCCCGTACAAAAAAGTTTCTGTTAATGGAAAAATTTGCCAATGGGTAAAGTAAAACATTATTGGAAAAACTAGGAAATAATAAATATTCCAACGTGTTTTGGTTCCCTTACCAGTAAATGTCTATGCTGTTGTGAGTGTTGTGCATTGGTTTGGATGATTTGTGTTTCAGGGCCCGGCTGGTCCGCGCGGCCCCCAGGGAGAGAAAGGTCAACAGGGCTTCCCCGGGCCGGAGGGACTGCCTGGCCCCAAGGGACAGAAGGGGGAGCCTGGCCTGGCCGGACCGAGGGGGCCCAAGGGAGAACGGGTAAGTCAGTCAGTGCACCTCATCAGGCTAGGGGGGGGCTTAAGACTGGTCCGCGCGGCCCCCAGCGAGAGAAAGGTCAACAGGGCTTCCCCGGGCCGGAGCGACTGCCTGGCCCCAAGGGACAGAAGGGGGAGCCTGGCCTGGCCGGACCGAGGGGGCCAGTGTTTTTTTGCGTCAAAAAGTGCGAAACGCCGCACTTTTTTTCTGAAATTTCGCACTTTTTTTCGGCCATGTGCGTCTCATGACGCACTTTTTTTCGGCTGAGGTTGAAAGCTGTCACAGCTGATTTGGCCAAAAAGTGTCGAAAATAGCATTTTCGTCGCGACAAATTTGAAAAATTTTTCAAAATTGCGTCAAACCATCAAATTTGTAAAATTTTCTGATGTGTCTAATGTTTCAAGCTTGATCTGTATACAGCTACAACTGGTTTCAACGACAGTTAACGACCATTATGATTTATGATTAAGATTATATATGATTAGAAAAAATCGTGTCGAAGCATGCCACACTCAGCAACAGCAAGTTTCTTAAAAGCATCAATTAATGCCAGAATAAGAGAATTCTATTACATATCGGCTGAAAATAGCTGCGTGTTTACAGTGTTAATAATTAAGTTCCTGCCACCCTAATTTGGCGTAATGATGCCGTCTCCTGGGGAACTGAGTTAAGTCCCAAAACACCAGATACTTGGCTTCTGGGGGCTGCCGCCCCCAGATCCCTGCAACTTCTGGCAACGTGGTCTTCCATTTTCGATACACATTTTTATGTTAGTATTGAAAATAGTGCATTTTAACCCATTACAAAAAATCAAAAAGCCATTCCCCCCGAAATCTTTTTCGAGGTACGCCACTGCTTAAAAGAAGAAATGAAATTTTTTTCAGAAAAATTTTTTAAACCCAAAAAGTGTATATAATTGAGGACGGCCAGTGCCATAACAAAGTGATTTTCACCTAAAACACACGCTTAGATAACATTATAACCGCCCTGCGCACTTTTTTTCAAAATGACGCAAAAAAATTTGGGCATGTGCGTCAGACGACGCAAAATTTTTGACGAAAAAAAAAACACTGGAGGGGGCCCAAGGGAGAACGGGTAAGTCAGTCAGCGCACCTCTTCAGCCCCATAAGAGGGTGGCATAGGACTGCTGGGCCGGGTGTCAACATAAATTGGTTCATCCAGACAGTATGAACATGAATTGGTCCATCCAGATATTATGAATAGCAATAAGTTGTCGGAAGACAATAACCATTGTTTTGACCTAAAATGTAATAACTGTTGGAGTATGATAGTGCAACCATCTATCGCTAGAATCATATCGTCGGTTTCAGGTGCTAGTTACGTCTTCGCGGCTGTTTTCATTGTTTCAATTTTTTATTTTATGACATTATTACTATGGCTTTACAAACTCTTTTTTGTGTAGTATTAACGTCCTTATGGTCGTTTTTTATGGTCCTTATGGTATTTTTTTAGGTCATTTTGTCAGATTTGGTAGAGTATTTGCTGAGTTACAGCGAATAAAACGGGCCAAAAATGAAGTTTTTCAATGGAAAAATCAAAAATAAAAAAATCGATAATTTTTGACAGGTGCATGCTATAGTAATGTTGTATATATCGTTAGACGCAGAATGGATTGGGCTATCGAATGATATATAATACATTAGGTTTCCTGTAATTAGGCGGAAAAAATTGATTTTATTTGAATTAAAATTTTTAATTTCAAATTTTTCGAAATAATTTAATTTCATGAAAATCTCCATCAAAAATGCTTTCGAATAATATATACATTATGAGGTTACCTCAAACGACTAAGCTGCTATGAAGCAATGAAGTTCCATACATACACTTTTTGGTCAGACTTTAGGTGTACGTGTAAGATTGCTTGTATATGTCGTGCCTGAACTACTAATTTACCTCAATTAGTAACTGAGGTAAGAAATTCTACCTGAAACACCAATCGACGTTTCAGGTAACCTGGGACACTTATTCAAACAAAGGATTATAGTACTTGCCCTATCAAAGAGCAACACCGCCACGTCTGAAACTTAAGTGCAGCTGGTCTCAGACCTACTTATGAAGAGCAAACGTAAACACATTTGTAGTTTTACCGTGACAGTTTTACCAAATCAAAATATGAGCATTACGTAGTGACAAAAGTTTATCAGCTGAACAAAAAACTATGGTACAATAATATATAAGTCCAGAATAAGTTCACAGCAGGAATCTAATAGTCATTTTTTGTTTTGGCAGTCTGTGGCAGGATGGCAGGTGAAAGTTTTCAACGGATTCAAAATTAAAACAAAAAAGCAAAGTGAGATAAAATAGAACGAAAGCAGTCAAGAAAAGCATACAATATCTGGCCTATAGTTCACTTATCACAGACATCATTACGCATTACAAGTTTATATTTGCTGAACTTGACCTTACGCGACCCCTACAATAGTTCTAGTTTTGTTTCAGACGTGGCGGTGTTGCTCTTTGATAGGACAAGTACTATAATCCTTTGTTTGAATAAGTGTCCCAGGTTACCTGAAACGTCGATTGGTGTTTCAGGTAGAATTTCTTACCTCAGTTACTAATTGAGGTAAATTAGTAGTTCAGGCACGACATATATACCGTGATATCTTTGGTTATTTTGCCGGCTGAACGGACATGAATGTCCGCATGATTCAACCCCAACTAAAGTCTGACCAGAAATTGCTGAACCTTGAGATAAAACTACAGGTGGCGTGATGTTTGTGACTAGGGGCCTTGTCTGTTGATGCTGACAGTTGTTTTGGTAATGAAATGACCAGTTTGTTGTTGTCTCAGGGTTCAGCATTCCTTGGTCAGACTTTAGTGTTGACTGAGCGCGATTTGACACCGAATAGTTGAGCACTGTTGAGTTTCGTATTTGTGTTTCAGGGCAAAATGGGTGTTCCCGGTTTTCCTGGAAATCACGGTGTTCCTGTAAGTTATCTCGGTGTCAAATTTCATAACAATTGCAATGTCAATGTCTATATTTTTCATGTCCAAACTAAATTTCGCAGTTCAGTTTAGGACTATAATTGAGGGCTATCCCATTGATCCTGATGGACCAGAGTCCAGAACTATCCTAATACATAACACATTTTCTGGCACCCTACCCCGCCTCACGCTCACAGTGTGTAGCCAAGTGGGCTTGTGTAGTTTTCTGTTGAAATGGTGTGTTCTGTATTTTAGGGTATCCAAGGACCTCCCGGAATCCCCGGACAACCCGGCGTAGACGGATGCAATGGAACTGATGTACTGTTAGATGTGTTACACTCTGGGGTTGTTTTTGTCAGGAAATTTTAGCAAATTGGCTAAAAGCTCCGACAATTTTTTAGCCAATGCAAAAATTTCTTTACCGCTATTTTGAAGCGAGTATTTAGCTTTAATTCACGCCAAGTTGAAATTTTTACAGATGATTGTAACTTGCGGTCGGGTAACCGAAAATACTTGTGGAAGTTGAAAGTGGCATGGAAATGAAAAGATAAATAAGCGGTTTGGCCTCAAAAAGGCAGGTTAGACAGGATGGAGTGAGTGAGTTGTGTTTCAGGGGGTCCCCGGTCGCTCAGGACTGCCAGGCCCTCCCGGCCCAGTCGGTCTCCCCGGAATGCCCGGTCACAAGGGAGACAAGGGGGAGCCAGCCATCGCCAGGCCCGGCGGGAAGGGAGAAAAGGTCAGCTCAGTTGTCTAATCCACCTAACTTCTCGGCATTCTTCTTTGTGTCTTCTGCTAGAATGTTCATTCTGTGCATGCGTGAATATTATTAAAGTGGGTGATCAGAAGATGTGTTGTACCGATTGCATTGACAGTATTGTGACGGTTGCACATTTTCAGGTTTACCTTCTTTGCCCTTAGATTAGGCTTCAGGCTTAGGCTTAGGCAACTTCTGTGATACGCCATAATTGTGCGTAATTTAAATTGTTCATGTCTGCTAGTCCGGGATTGTAGGTTTACGGAAAAATGGTATACTAAGCTGTGGTTTTGTGAAATAGTCCCGTTTGTTTGATTTTCAGGGCGAACCTGGCTATCCTGGTAGCGACGGCCTTCCTGTGAGTTTCCATTCTGTTCAGCTCCTTGTTATGCTTTTAGTTAATTAAAAATTAAAGTTAGTAAATAGAAATGAGTGATTAATAGTATGATTGAAGCTTTTTTTAGTTTTTCAAAATGTGCTTTATTTGGTTGAGGGGCGAGTGTGATTGGTCGATGGCATTTCTCTGTTTCCAATTGGGCCTCAAACTCGTTTATTGTGGACTTAGTCTCAATCTGGACCATTTTCAAATTAGTTCATAATCTGTTGTGTGTTTCAGGGCCCACCTGGCCCACAAGGCTTTCCCGGACCCAAAGGCGACATGGGACCCTCTGGACCGCAAGTGAGACATGTTTCATTAATTGGTTACTGTCTACTACTTAGGTAGTAATTATTCTAGCAGTCTCTGGCGGACAACACCTTGGAAGGTTGTGATGAGATTTTGAATGGTTAATAATTTGGGCATTAAAACTTACTTGAGTCTCTGACTGTGTCTCGTGTCTCGATCGCACTTTAAATCAGTTTCTGTTCACTTGGCATGGCAGTCATATCAGTCTTTATCTAAACGATGCAAACCTAATGATCAGTGTATGTGTTGTGTTGTTTTAGGGACCTCGCGGACCCCCCGGACTCCCCGGCCAGCCAGGAAACCCCGGAATAGGTTCCATCGGCCCCAAGGGAGATCCCGTATGTTTATTATAGTTTAAAAGTTATGTATTAATTTGAACTTTGAAATAGCTGTTGGCTGTTCCCAGAGCATAGGCATACACTTAATTCGACGGGACAGGTAAACAGAACGGCCTGTCCTAATATGAATATTATTATGATAGGAAAATAGCGAGACTGGAATGAACGGGGCTCTTGTGACTTGATATCATTCTGTTTGGGTGGTAAGAAAAAGGAAAGGTAACCTCTGGACTTAACGTGCGGCTGATCAAGCGTTGGGACTGGGTGCTCATCTCCGTTTAGTGGCCTAGAGCGTGAGGGGTGCCACTACGTCCGTGGAGGGGGCCAGTCCCTCAGGCTGATGCCCTTTACAGGCCCCTGTTACCTTTCCACAGTCTGTGGTGCCCATTGACCGACCCCGTGGGAGCTGGCAGGAGCATATGTGGCCTTAGTCTCTTGTGCAGGGAGATTTGGTAAACCTTGTGGGTGGGATTCCAACTGCCTGTTGAACTGAACTGTCGGTGGAATGTGAGTAATATCCAAAACTACAACTTGTTTCCCAACTGGTCAGTGTTGCACTGCAGCTCTGTTTATTCCAGTGTCACTATTTTGTGTAGTTAGTAGTTGTATTTTGTTTGGTAGTTCATTGGTGAGTAACTTATTCTATTTAAATGTAATCATATGTCTTAATTATATTAGTTACCTATCAAAGTTTCCCGATCTTGTGAGTTTCAATATATTGTATTTTTCACCATCATGTTGTGCTGCAGACGTTTTGTCGACGAAACTAAGAAGCAACAGTGGCAAGATTTACAGGTTTTAGGCAAAAAATAACTAATAATTAATTAATAAATGTATTGAAATGATAATTTAATACATTATTTTCATATTGTATATTAGTGAAGAAGTTAGAATTTAACTAATATTACAGTTGATGAAAATCTAGACTTGTTTAATTACTATTAAAATATTAATTCAACTATATAATTATTATTAAGTAATTAAATTAATGTGAGCGTTTAATGCTATCTAGACTTGTTTAATTACTATATACTTGTGAGCTCGGTATGTTTGTGAATGCGAGTTTTTAGGGCGACGTAGGTTTGATCGGACCCCCCGGCCCGCCAGGCCCGCAGCAGCTGACCGGACCCAACGAGGGACGCACCATCATCGGGCCCATGGGGGAGCCCGGGAGGAAGGGTGGCAAGGTAGAGGTCATAGGTCATAGGTCATGTGATCCCCCTCTGTGCGCCGCTTGCGTCTCGTGCTTGCCCCCCCTATTTGTGTCTGTGTGGTGTTCAGGGCGAGACTGGTCTCCAAGGCCCCCCCGGCCCCGCCGGCCAACCCATTGAGCAAACCGGCCGCCCCTCCGAAATTATCGGGCCCGTGGGAGACCCGGGCTCCAAGGGGCAAAAGGTATCATGAGGCTATGCTCCGCTTGGGATTAGTCTAGACTAGACCTGGGTTAGACAGCTCACTGCATCCCATCTGATAGACTATAGCTGCTTTGGCATTGGGTGCACCTTACCGCCCCACCCCATTATATAGGCCATTAACACTGTCTCTAAATCCTTGTGTTTTATTTAACCAGTGTGTATGTATATATATTACATATTTTTATTAGCATCGTATAAAGATTTTTACTAACATCTAACTTACAAAACTGTAACTTTAACTGTTACGTTGTATGGTTATTGTTACAGTAGCATAATAATATGTCCTGCTATAGGATAATATGCTTGGTTTTTTCAATAAACAAACAAACAAACATAGTAATTGATTTTTTAAACAAGAAACAAAAGACTGATTTTTTTTGTAAAATTTGATTTTGAAAACTTATTCTAAAAACTAATGAATAGGTGTTTCACAAACCGCTGAGATGCAGCGTTGAGTGCCAAAATTTTTTATGTCACTGTTTTTGTACTCAAGCGGTAAAAATGCATAATTTTTTATAGCTATAAATTAGATTTTTTGGGTGGAATAGGAGGTAAGCGTTCTCTAGCGAATCGTGAGCGCTCATCTGGCAGAACCGTTCAGGACGCCCTATTCACGCAGACTGTATTGTATACGGTATACCCGTTTACCTAAATTAGAAACCTAACTATAGCTTCTAACCAGTGACAGAAAAACTACAAAAAAACACCAGCTTAAGGTGGTAGTTACGTTTTCGAAGTTTTTGCAATAATTCAAAAATACTTAATCGAACATAATCAAACTTAACACAGACATTGGAAATGTAGACAACATTATTTGAGCTTAGTTTGAAATTGATTTTTATTTTTACGGCTATTTTATGGCTCAAAAACAAGATTTTACGTGTATTTTTTGAAAACTTGAAAAATTGTATGTAAATTTTTGTGGCTCCTAGGCTACACAGAACCACCATCCAAAAAAGGTCTAACCCGTTTTATTTTAAGAACATTTTCAGCTAAAGTACGACATATTTCAGTAAGTCGTTCTAGGCGATCGGTAACTTTGAAGTTTTTTAACACTAATTCTGAATTCTCAAGCCAATATCGCATTTTACAAATATCCATTTGACACCATAATTTACGGGTATACAGTCCTCTATGTATGTATTCTATCTGAAATTTTTGGTAGGTGTATGTTGTCCCTTCGTTGATCACTTCGGGACAACCTTACTTGTGATGGCCTAGAGTTGAGAGAGAGAGCGTTTACTAGGGAGTGGGCGACAGGATACAGGTTATTAAGCACAACAGTTTAGACATAAATTATTTCAAGACAAGATTTTTTTCCTACTGTTAATCTTGTTTGCAGATTTTCAGTAATATATTTATCTTTGCTTACGGTGCATAACCACCTTCCATGCAACTGATCAAGACGTTCAGGAATTCCGCTCGCGGCGCAACAGTAGCACCACCAGCTCGGAGACTGTGTGTGCTGTAATCGTCAGAGTTAAAACCGGCGGCTGCTACGACAGTTTTAATTATTTTTCTAGCTAGGTTGTAAGACAACGGCTTTCCCGGAAAGAAAGAGAAAAGATTTCTTTCTGATTAAGAGAAAGCTAGCAATGCTTAAACTGTCTGCGCTAGATTTGCTCTTTCAGCCCAACGAGTATACGACGTCAAACAGCGAAGGTAGTAACGTAGTGAGTTTGGGGCTAAAGCGCCGAATAGGGTCATGCTGATGTTAACAGCTAGTGAGGGCGGTAAGATAGGGAAAATATTGTGAAACTATGGCTTTTCCTTATTATGTCTGAAACAAGAACGGGTTACTGAAGAGTTAATAGTGGCCGGTGGGTGGGTTCATGTCAGGCTGACTTGAAATTAAACAAACTCGCTTACAGTTAAAAGCGACCTGTCTGTCGCAGCAGTAAACGCGTAATTACTTGTATGGAATCACAGTATCAAATACTTCTACCTTAGAACACTAACTCTAGGCACACACAAGTCCAGTTATAGCAGCCTAAAGCCTTTTTTGCCCAGCCAGTTTTAATAAACCCCTTTAAAAATTGCTAATTTTCTGCAAACTCATGAAATGGCAATTTTTACGCTTTTGTCTACCATTGTTTCAGCGTTTAAGGACAAACTGTGCTTAGTGTAATATAAGGTGGTAGTAACGTTTCGACAGTTTGCAGGAAACATTTACACACGTTTACACGATACCTAAAAAAAAAAAAACCAAGCACCACCGAAACCACCCCCCCCCCCACCACCCCCCACAACCCCAAACAAAACCACAAACTTAAATGACCCCAATAAAGCCCTAGTTAACTAAGTTTAAAATTTTTTAAAAATCCGTCATTTGTGAGCACAATGAGTGATTTTAGTTGAAGTAACGAATAGCCTGACGGGTTCATGGGAGCGCAAAGAAAGCAAACTTGACAGTAGCCAAATACATTTTCCCGATACCTTTTTCGAATTGAGTGAAAAAGTATAATAATTTTTTAGTTAGGACCCACCAAAGTCATGAAAACTGGCTTTTCTTGAATTTTTAGTAAAATTTGGGGCAAACTTTTGGTCAAAGAAAAAATATGCTGAATAACTACGCTTAGTTCAGCATACTACGACTTGCATAACACATAAATGTGACATCTGTCTAAGTTACTTGACCGTATGCGGACATTTTTCGCCACAGCGAAGAAATAACGCAATACATGGAAAAATGCCTAAAATTGAGCTGATAAGCTTCAACAAAATAGTTGGTGTGCACGCTATGAGTGTTATCGACTTTTGAAAAACTGTAATTTTTAAAAAAATATGTTGGTTTATAATATGCAAAAGATCGCTTGTAAATTGATTTAGTTATTGCTACAAAATTATAACAATGAAAAAAGCTGCGAAAACGTGACTACCACCTTAAACAAGAAAAACTTGTCTTTTTGGCGAAAACTTGCCAACGCCTGCTGTCTATTCTACAATGCCAACTGCGTGCATTGTTTTATAAGAATAACTAACTGCATGCTGTGTTGCCTGTATTTAAACTAACCTTCATGACAGAAGAACAGCTAAGTGTACGCACTGCTTAATTGTATGCTTTGTGCGTAGTTCATCAAAGCATCAACTGGCACGCAGTCTTTGGAACGTTTTTGTTGACCATAGGGGCACCGTCAGTGTTATGTCATCAGTCCCACAGATGGTGATAAAAATTACCAAATAACAACAACATCGGAGACAGCATGACGATTTTGATGTTTGGCAGATACACCGCTCACGTCAATAGCCGTCGATTGGTATATTCAGGGTGATTCTAAGCACCCCCGCTTTCCTAAGAAGCCAGCATGAGTGTCGGTTTTGGACAGTGACTGAATTGTGTTCGCCATGGCTTGTGTCCGCATGGGTTCACCCAGTATCCATATGGTGCTAGACTTCATGTAGCTGCTGTGTGGGTTTCCTGATGCTGGTTGCTCAACCTTCACTTAAAATGACTGATTTGGTGAATTGTGGTCTTGCATGTTTGTTGGTCGGGCATACAATTGTGGTTTGTGATTGGGCGTTGTGTTGTTGCCTGTAGCTGCATGAGTGGCGCTGAGTTGAGTGAGGGCTGAGGGCTGGAACCATCATGGTTTTTCTATTTAATTTCACGCCATCACTTTGGACGTCGGCTTGTGTAACATTGAAGGATTGAACATGTTTTGTGAGTCCAGCCAGGCATATGTCTTTGTGATGAGCTCAAAAGCTCGGTTCATGCTTGTTCGCTTGTGGCATTTGTCCGTGTCTCAATCCGTATCTCGCAGCGCTGATTAATTACTGGTTGTACGGATGTCTGCAATAAACTGTCTGTCTATAGGTATTCATTGTTTTCTGCGCACCTGCTGACTATTGTGCAGCTATGTGTTTGAGCATTAGTTTATTATGAACGCGTAGGCCGTAACGGTAATAGAGCTTAGGGACACAGACTCAGACAAACGGGCGCTTTCGGACAAGTTTGAACTAGGCTTCTGCTGGCAGGAACGATTTGGACGATATTCACAATTGCTTTGAATTTTAGTAATGCAGACAACCTATTGTTTGGCTATTCTATAGCACGTGCACAGTTAGCCTTCTTAGTTTAAAGTCAGCCAAAAGCCACTTCTATAGTACGTGCACAGTTGGACTGTACTACGAAATAGGCGAATACCATCTTCTATAGCACGTGCACAGTTCATTATTTAGTAAATCTTGTCGCTTTTTAACAAGAAAGCTGTGTCAATGCATCGGTTTTATGAGTCAACAATGGCAAAAACAGTTTTTGTTTTTATTTCAATCAACTTACTTCGCATTTTGCAGCGAATACGAGGGCGATTTACACCCCTTTGAAGAACGGTCGTTTCATACAACGAACCATCACAACCAGTGCAGGGGCGAACGTGCACCGCGTACCTATTCTGTTGTTGCTGCTGCAAACCGTATTCTGTTGAAAACCGACAAGATTTGCTCAACTATTGAACTGTGCACGTGCTATAAAAGATGGTATTCGCCTATTTCGTTGTACACTCCAACTGTGCACGTACTATAGAAGTGGCTTCTGGCTGACGTTAAACTGAGGCCAACTGTGCACGTGCTATAGAATAGCCTATTGTTTCAAATCTACGTAGACTTAATTAATAATTGTGCATTTATAGATAGTGTGGTAATATTGAAACCACTTCGTTGCTTATCTGCCGGACTCTTTTAAAATTAGCCTGCAGGAAAATTTAATGAAAGTTTTGTCTAAATTGTTGCTGCCACCGAGTCAGCCATGGGTTGGGTGTTGTTTCATTATTAACAACTACGACGTTATGGTAACTCATTTACAGCTCTAGAAACAGGATTCAGTTGCTATTATACACTCGAAAGCTGACAAGGCTCGCACAGTCTTACATGATTATATTCATTTCATATATTATTATATAGTTTGCTTTTGATTTATATTCGTAAATATATTGCATATGTACCCAGGGATATAACCAGGCTTTGGATAGGGTGAAGGTCGCACCTCGGCCATTTTTTAGTACATTATGTTTGCAAGGGTCTTAAAACACTCACCAAAAACACTGAAATGTGTATATACATTTTAGGATGAAATGAGTTTGCACTACAAAATGAAGGTAGGTAGGTAGTCTAGAGGCGCCAGTGTCCATTGCCTTTTCATGCTTTCACCATAGCAGGAAAGTTACGTTTTTAAAAAACCACTTGAAAAATATAGCAAAGGACTTGGGAAAACTTGTGGTCCAAAGGAGTGTTCCCTTCCCTGGCTTACCCTTGTGTGCATTTGACTATTAGGTAAGCATATCAAAGGGATTAACTAAATTGATAATTAAATGCGTTAATTATGAATGTGATGGGGAATTTCAGGGCGAGCCAGGCCAGCACGGTCCCCCCGGATTCGACGGCAATCCCGGACAGCCCGTAAGTCTGCTGTCAGCTTGTTGCATGGCTTAACTTTAGGTTATCGTACAAGATAACAAGTAGAAA
This sequence comes from Trissonchulus sp. WLG1_4, assembly GCA_030248245.1. NCBI lineage: Eukaryota > Metazoa > Nematoda > Enoplea > Enoplida > Ironidae > Trissonchulus > Trissonchulus sp. WLG1_4. The sequence continues at coordinate 33,349 of JASANF010014979.1, forward strand.
TTAGAAAATAAAAGCAGTAAATAAAATAACTCATCAGTAACAGCATACATTCCAAATTCACAGTATTACTTATTTCTGTGTTCTGTAGTAGTCTGTAGTGATTTTCAAGGGTATAGACCATGAATCAGAAATGAAATGAAATCTGAGTTATATCTTAGGACGGTCCCCGACCCACTGACTACCAGTCAAGTCCTAAAAACAAGACCATCGTGTAATCGGGGGGTCTAAATAATGTCGTTATTTGCCTACGTTCGGCGCACGTTTCAAAAACACTCAATTAAGGTGTGTTTGAAACTAGGTAGACTTTGTAACCAGTGACAAATATGTGTGTGCTTTCAGGGCCTGCCCGGACTTCCCGGAATGAAAGGCGAAAAAGGTCTGCCAGGCCCAGCCGGACCGAGGGTTCGTTATTTACATTCTTTTTTGATTAAATGTAGACCTTTTCAATTTTTTGACGAATACTCAGATGCTTTCTACAGACACTCAAAATTCAACAGATAATGTGGCAACAAGGACTGACCAATGAGAAAGTAGTGGGACATTGTTTTTTTGATATTTCAGGGTCCCGAAGGACAGCCCGGCCTGCCTGGTCCACAGGGCATGAAGGTGACCGCTTTATATTGCCCTCTATGTTTTCACAGCTGATCTTGAACATTGTAATAACAAAGTGTTCTGTTTAATTGGAAATGAATGTTTTAAATCAGGTCACAGTTTGAATGTATTTCCTTAATGGCAGCCAATAGATTTGGATAGCAGTGATTTGTTATGTTTCAGGGCGATCGCGGCTCCGACGGCATGCCTGGCCTGAACGGACTGCCCGGGATGAAGGGCGACCGGGGATATCCCGGGGATACCGGACCCACCGGACCCAAGGGCATTCCCGGACCACCAGGGGTAAGCTTTCCCGGAACTCACACTTGACAGAAAACTGCGTCACTTTCATCATTTTAGAGGATCTTCAGACCAAAGCCTTACCTGGGTTTTTTTCGCTGGAAAATTTTCGCAATTTTGCGAAAAGCTTGAAATTTTTTTAGCAAAATCAAATATTTTTTCGCAGACTTACTTTTGTTACTTAGTGCAGTAGATTTTACATTTAAATGTCAATAAAACATTATTACGCCTATACAGGATTAAGACTGATGCAATTTTTACCCGTTTTGGCCAAAAAGCAACGATTTTGACATTTTCATTTAAGGGGGTAGTGTCGCGAAAGCAGTTTTGCTCATAGGCTGTGAAAATAGAACTTTTTGTTTTGAAGTAGTACATTCAATGAGAAGCTAGGCCAACGCTGTATGGTATCAAATAATTACTGCCAGACATCACACTATCAATATTGACAAATATCTTGGACCAATCGTCATTAATAAGCCAGACATCACACAATAGGGACATAAAAGTTTGAAAAATCAAGCCAGATATCAGATTGGCCAGCTTGTGAAGTACACATAATGTGTGGACGCACAATTTTTTGCGACAAATAAGAAAAAAGAAAATTGAAGGTTCGTTTTTCTTTTGATTTGAAAATAAGCGTCTGGATTTTTCACAATTTATCATTATTGCTGTTACTTTTTTACAGTTTAAGTACATTTTCACAGTTAAAACTAGTATTACTCCACAGCCGCTACAGTAATCTGCACTAAATTTTGTGTGCATAAACTACAACATATGTGCTATTAGTCTGTGTAAAAAACTAAACAGAAAAATGGATAAATGTGACTAAAAAATGGAATGTGAATAGGTTTTTTTTTCGTCATTTTTCCGACTTTGAGACATTATTGCAAAGTATATGCTAAACCAATTTTGCTGAAACTTGGCAAAATAATTTGCCTTTAGATAGATTTTTAAAATATAGAAAGAACAATTTCTAACATTTTACTGAACAAGTTTTACAGTCGCGCAAAATCGACTGCTTTCGCGACACTACCCCCTTAAATTTATGGAGCCGTCTTGAGGTTTTTGTGTAATTTTTCACAATTTCCACACTCGATGCTCAGCCGTAAAGAAATTTTAGAAGACCCGGCCAATGACCAAGTTAGGCCTGAAAATACTAACATTTTGAAATGTTTATTAATTATGTCACCTCCGACTCCTATTATACTGCCTATTAGTGTTACATGCAGTCGGTGTAATGATATATACATGGGAGAAAATGTGTCCAATTTACAGTCACTAGAAACATCAAGTCACAAAGTTCCTCAAGTCCGGGCCTAGGAGATCAGAAAAAGTCGCAGAAATTTTTAATTTTTAGGCCAAATTTGGTCAATTGGGGACGTATCGAAAATATTTTCCGACTAAACCACAAAAATCAGCGCATAGACCTTACGAGTTCACCTCCACTGCGTCAAAATTTTTTCGCAATTTTGCGGAAAGGTTTGAAAATTTTTCGCAATCATTAATTTTTTTCGCAATTGCGAACGTTTTTGCGCAAAAAAACGCAGAGCCTAAATATAAATTGCTGAACCCTGAGACAAAACAGCTGGCATGATTTTTGTGACTACTCGGTGTCTGGCATATTTTTAGGCAAAATTTTATGGGGGGGCAGCCCCCCCCCATGGATGGGGGGGCGTCGACCAAAATGGGGGGGCGCACCAAATTCACGATAAAACACTATTTTTACACAAAAAAATGGTTACTATGCGTTAAATGTTACGTTTCCATACGTTATTATAGCTACAGTAGTACTAAATTTTGCAAAAAGGACCCAAAAACCCGACGAACACGACATCTATACAGCTAAAAAGTCGCTAAACGTCCTTTCAGAAAAAATTTTGGGCTATGGGGGGCCGGGGGGGGGGCTCCACATCTGAAATGGGGGGCTCCGGACCAAATGGGGGGGCGGCCCCCCCCAGCCCCCCCCACCCACTAAAAATATGCCAGGGTGTACTCTGGATGCTTGCAGTTCATTCTTTCCGTAATAAAATTGCATGTTCCTTTTTGTCTCAGGAGTCAGGGTCTAGCTTTTTTGGTCAGCCATTAGTTTTCCAGTACGTTGTTGATACCCCTTGCTGAGATGACTGTAATGTTTCAGGGTGGCGAGTTCTCCGACGGCCCCCCCGGCCCGCCCGGACCCCGAGGACCCCCCGGTCTGCAAGGCTCGCCCGGTAGCGATGGATTTCCTGGTGAGCTCACAGTAGTGTTGATCGGAGTGACATATCTGGCTGTAGTGTTGATGGGGGGTATATCATGATTCATGACTGTTTCCCTTTCACTATATTTTGCAATGTTTTGTTTTCAGGCCCCCCTGGACCAGTGGGTCCCCCAGGCCGCCCCGGAGGTCCCGGACTCCCCGGCCTTCCCGGACGCGAGGGATTTCCCGGCCCCAAGGGAGAGCAAGGCATCTCTGGAATACCTGGTATGTGGTTGTCTGACTAATACTCTCAGATTGTCAGTGTCCATCCATGGAGCTGAACAAGTTCCCCGTTGATGGGCGTGGTGTGTGTTTCAGGCAAGCCAGGTCGCGACGGCCCCCCAGGCTACCCGGGTCAGTCGGGCCCCAAGGGAGAGCCCGGTGAACGCGGCACCTCCGGCCTGGGCTATCCGGGCGAGAAGGGCAAGGACGGACTGCCGGGCCTCAACGGGGTGCCCGGGCCCAAGGGCGAGAAGGGAGACCCCGGCCTCAGAGGTACGATGCTCTGCCATGCAACCCGACTTCTCGTTTTTCCTGTTGTGCCACGGCACAACAGGTCTCTAATTTTGATTTCTGGCGGAATACACTGGGCTTGTAGTGCAATGTACGTCTGTGCGTTAGTTTGCTTTGCATATTAGAGCTACTGCGCGAGCGTCACATCATTGTCTAGTGCAAAAGTTACACTGTAAGCTGGAAAAATGTCAATGTGCGTTTGTTTAGTTCATGTGTGTCACATAGTGCGCGTGTGTCACATTGCTGATATTACCAACATTTGACCAGATAATTTTGTTGGCAGCATCTTACATCCTATTTCTTGCGAACTGTACTCAGTTTTGGTCATGAAAGAATGAATACACTTCTCACTCATCAAAACAACCCATTCCTACATAATTTGTTGTAAGATAATTAAAACTACTTCCAGTTTTTGCATAAACAACTTATTGTAAGATTGCATAAAAACGCATTGAACTTTTGCATACACACTTTACAATAAGATAATTATCTGCTGCACAACAGGTTTTAGCTGACCTGCTGGTCATTGTTAATACTCACTGAAGGTTTTGCCGCAGGTTGGGCTTGTTTGTTTCTGCTTTTGCCTCCGTGCTGATTTGTATCACTGATGATCATTAATTTGAAACACACCTGTTCTTTATTTTGTTGAGTAGTTTCTTGCCTCGGTCATGGCTAAACTGTACTGAGTTTCTGTACTTTCAGGTGTGCCCGGCGACTCCAAATTCGGGACCCCCGGACCCCCCGGCCCCCGCGGCTATCCTGGTGACAAAGGCTTTGACGGAACCGACGGTCGGCCCGGACCACGAGGAGCCAAGGGAGACAAAGGTAGTTGGCCTAACACGGGGGCCTAATCTAGGGGGTCTTGTACCCGTATTTTCACTGCCCTTGTAACCGTTGTGCAATTTTTACCATCCCATTCCTAAATCCGACGAAATATGAAACGTGTTTTGCGAAAAATTTTCCTACTTCAAAATTTATGTATAAATCTTACAAATTTGCGCATATTTATGAGTCGATTATAGATTTTGTTTGCCCTTGTACCTCGGCGTGAGTGAGTGATTGATTGATAACACCAATGTTTGTTTGTGATGTTAGGCGAGCCAGGCGGTCGTTGCTCGGACTGTCGTCCGGGCGTGAAGGGAGAGAAGGGCGACCGGGGGCTGGACGGACTGCCCGGGCCGCAGGGGGATCGAGGACTGCCCGGATCCAACGGACCCCCCGGACCCCCTGGGGACGACGGATACCCTGGACCCCCAGGGCCTCAGGGGGACCCCGTACGTACACCACTCACACTATCACTTTATGTGAACTAGAAGTAGTCCAAGTCAGAGGCCGTGTGGACGTGAGGCATAACCACCTTTGCCTGTCTGAAGTGGCTATTGTAGTGGTTTCTCAAAGCCTGTTCCAGCTTCCCGGGTTCTTTTGGACCCATTTGAGCACTCCTTTATAATATCAGCTTACGTTATCAATGGATATGTACTAAATAACGTCCATGTGAGCCAGCCCCAGGTACTAGGTAGCAAAAGCACGTCATGTGGATAATTCCAGTAATATGTAAATTAGCTCGGTAATTATATTTGTTATATTTTAGGGTACACCTGGGAATGAAGGTTTGCCGGGCCGACAGGGACCGAAGGGAGATCCCGGCCGCTCCACCAGTGTCAACTGCCCGCCAGGTCAGTGCCAGTGCAGTGTCCAACAAGACAGGGGCGGGGGGGTGGATTTAGGAACAGAGATGCACCATAGCAATCGGCGAGGGCGGGTGCCCGACCCCCGGCGGAAGGGGTGGTGGTCCTGGTTTTCCGATGACAGCAATTTACAGACGATACCCCCTTACCATGCATCTATGGTTAGGTACAAACTGTGATCGGTTGGTGTGACCAAGAGTACATAATAGCGTCTCACTCTCTAAGAAGAGTGAGACACTTTCCAGCCTGCCTGTGTTCTAGCACAGGCTGGTGCGCTGGTCGTTTTCAGGCTACATGTTGACATTCTGTGCAACATGTGGCTGGCCAATCAGCGCGTAGATTCTCTGCGTAACACACTTTAACATATAATCGCTGATGCGTTGATAAGCATTAAGATAGGGATAAAAGATTAATAACTTATTTTTAATACATAATTTAGGTGCGAAAACATCAAAATATGTTTGCAAATACCTTTGTGGACATTTTGACAAACTTTCAGCTAAATTGATTGGGAAACTTTCGAGATATAAACTTTTCTCAATTTCTTAAAAGTTTTTCAATCAATTTCGCTGAAAGTTTGCCATAATATCCCCAAAGGTATTTGCAAACCTTTTTTAATGTTTTTGTAAGCTGACTGTAAATAAATAATGAGTTATAAACTTTTTATCCCTATCTTGATGCTTATCCACGCATCAGCGATTATATACTAAAGTGTGTTACGCAGAGAATCTACGCGCTGATTGGCCAGCCACATTTTGCACGACCAGCTCTTCTGCCTGTGCAAGAACACAGGCAGGCTGGAGAGTGTCTCACTCTTCTTCTATAGAGAGTGAGACGCTATTATGTACTCTTGGTGTGACCTAGTTGACGATTTGCAAGCCAACGCACGGGCCACATACTAGGAGGAGCAGGATTCTAATTAGTAAGACTACCTTCCACAACACTGTATAACATGATTGCTTGATCTGTGTGTGTGTGTGTGTGTGTGTGTGTGTGTGTGTGTGTGTGTGTGTGTGTGTGTGTGTTTGTGTGCCATGCTGTGAGTGTGTTTCAGTCTTTCACGGCCCCAAGGGTGAGCGCGGCTTGCCCGGCCTGCCCGGGAGGAAAAACGATCGCGGGACCGCAAGGGCTGCCTGGCCAGCCGGGGCTTCCCGGACAGCCGGGTAAAAAAGGTGTGTTTAGAAAAATAAGGTCAGAAATTCTCCTGCAAAAACCCTGACATTGCAATCTCACATGTTCTTAAAGTTGTTTAAACTGACGTCTAAAATTATGCATACCACTAACCTTAACCTGTATAATGCTTTGAGGGTGAGACGGGTGCAGACGGCCAGCCTGGTTTGCCGGGACAAGACGGCCTGCCCGGATTCCCGGGACCGAAGGGAGACGCCGGATATGGCCAGCCCGGACTGCCGGGAGGACCCGGAGACAAGGGAGCCTCGGGCCTGCCTGGAGGGCCCGGACTGCCCGGACCGCAGGGGCCCGATGCGTATGTCACTAGCACTCTCATTTTGTTGTAACTATTTGATTTGTACGGTGCTCTTGTTTCTCACATCCATTGCTTTGCCATCTTCATCCGATTCTACCAAACGTCTCCAT
>JASANF010014980.1:0-26886 GCA_030248245.1 Trissonchulus sp. WLG1_4
CGAAGGTGATGGAGCAAGGCACTAGGGGAACCTGGCCAGTACCCGGCTTGTGTCCTTGGCTCGAGAAATTGATGGTTAATGGGTTATGGAAAGAAATTAGAGAAATAATGGTTGAAATTGAAATGGTTTTCGATACGAAATTGGGTTGAAATCATGAAGTTCTCGCAGTGACACTAAGGGGATCCCCAAAAGCGACACGAAATTGTTTTAACCTAAAAATCCAGCTGGTATTTGAGTATGAGTGAGGCCGGAGTTGGATCGCGACCAACGAAGGCATAGTTGTGTATGAGTGTGTGGGTGAACTAACTCACAATTGAGCTTTTATAGTTTCGGATAATCGGGTTCTTGTAATGGTTAGCACTCTGGACTTAGAATTCCAGCAATCCCTAGTTCTATCTACTGAGACCTCCAGAGAGAGGGGCAAGGAAAATTGTGGTAAAAATTCGTAAAGAGTATTAAAATTCAGTTGCTAAAGTGTTTGTTTGTTCTATTGTTTGTTTTTATCTTGTTATGCGAACGTTTAAAATTGTTTAAAATTGGTCTAAACTAATTTTCTGAACCGGGGCGCCAAAACCGAACTTGAAATTTAAATTTGATGTCGATCGTTATAAATTATAAAGTCAAAACTGTTGTCGAAAGAACTTTTGAACGTAAAATTGCGTCGGGAGGATATAGGCAAATTCTGTGGGAATTGTTTTGCGATTTAGTATGTTGTGTTTAAGCTTTTTCTACCGGAGATGACGCCGAAATTTTAGGGACTCGTTTTATTATTTGTTGTATTGGTTACTCTGTTTGTATAACTTGTTATAACTTGTTTTTATCGCTTCAAATTGTGTCATCATGTTTAATTCGAAATTATTATGCGTTTTTATGTTTTGCTCTGAAAATATCTGCAGTGGAAATGTCTACATCGCCAGCACCTGTCCTAGTGTTGTGTATCAGAGCTGCCGAGACGTCACCTCTGCACAGGGGGGCACCTGTTGTGATCGGCCGCACAGGTGCTGTACGAGGTTGACATTTCCACGAAGAGAAATAGTCTCTCTATACTCAAATTTATACCAATAACGCGCGCACATCAAAAACGCAATTTGGCAATGTTTATTTCATCATTTTTAACGTTTCTCTTTCGTGGATCGATCACGTGAAGCACTGGCTTTGCATTGCCTTGCTGATGCAATAAGCTCCACGTGGCAGCAAGCCAAGCCAGAAGTTAAAGTTGTTTCACCATGTCTACAGAAATTATAAGATCTGTTTGTTAAATTCTAAAGTTGCACATTGCCGAATTGTTGGAAAATTACACACACACAGTAGGGCTCCTTTATTTGTTATTGTAAAGTAACGGGGATGAACTTCGATAGTTTTCCAAATTGACTTCGTTCTAACTCTCGTTTCCTTTAGTGTAGTCCCCAGGCTTGTCCGACGAGTACGGTCGGTTTTTCCCCTTCTCTCTCCCGACAGCCAAATTCATCCGGATGGGTATGTTTCGCACGTAAAACGTAGGGAAATATTTTGAGGCGCTCGGCGCATTTTATTACTCTTGTGAGTTCTCCCCCTCATGTTTTGTATCTAAATTTCTGCCCACTGTTTTGTCTTTCTCATTTCGTCTGCCCCCGTGTCAGTAAATTGCTACTTTTTATGCTGTTGTGCCGTAAGGCTAGCCTAGCGTAGTCTAGTGAGTTAGTGCCGGCCGTAGTCGGGCCGTGTAGGCTTTGTGGTTCCCCCATCCACCTGTGGTGGAACGGCCCTGTCCGTTGAGTGTTTTTCCAGGCGACTGATCCGTAAAACCTAGCTCGAAGCTAGGCGTTATTCTCTGAACTGGAAACTTAGGCAGCGGTCAAATTCTTCACTAGCGCTCTGCGCACTTTTCTATCGACTCCATTAGTCCCCCAGTTCAGGGTTTAACATATGAGCGGAGTGTGTTTTACACGTCTTCTATCTTAGATGTGCATCTGTCACACTTAAATGCCTTGTAGTTTCACTGTGTTGTTAAAATCGGGCCTGTTGTTGAGAAGTAATTCGAAATGCAAAAGACTGCCAAAAAGTGATCAACTTAGAATAGAACCTATGACCTCATGGTTAAGAATCTATGAAACTAACCACTCGACCACACAGATCCCAGAGTCCCGAGACCTCACTAAAAGTACATATATAATTACTAGGATATCATTAATAGGATATAAAATATCCTAAGCAAATTGAAAACAATAAATATAATAATCAAGATCCAAAAACAGTTATAAAACACGGCACATAAATCCTTATTTGCAAAATCGTAAAATTTTGGACTTAGGACTGGAAAATTTTGTAAAAGGTTGGCCCAGGCCACAGCGGTAATACTCGTACCTAAAATATTCAACGACAACTAAATGATCTTGCTCTGTGGTCTCCGTGGCGCAAAGTACTAGCGCATTGGTTTCTCAACCAAAAGTTTGCTGGATCGAGCCCAGCCGGAGACAAGTTTTTTTTTAAATTTTACGCAATATTCGCTAAGTCGATTAGCCGTTAACTATTTGCAGCAATAACTTATGTATCTATTGTGCACTTTGTACAAACTTTGTTAAAATAGCTAAAGAAGATGTTTTGTATGGAAGATAAGTCAAGTAAGTTAATGCTGTAGCTGGCCCAACAGGTTTACGATGGCCTCTGGCCAATGTGCTTAAAAATAAATGCTTGATGCTTACTGAATGCTTTTGCCGCAGATTGGGCTTGTTATCTTTACCTTCAACAATTGAAAATTGCTATTTTAGAAATTAAAATAAACACGTGGACGTAAGGTAGACAACATTATTTTCATGACTGTTGGCAGTTCCGAAGTTTTTTTTGCCGAATTATGTATTTGGTTTTCTACGGTTGGATTTAGAAATACTGTCTTTAAAATTATTTCGGTAAACAAGTAATTATTTCGCATGTATAGCGTGTACGTGTGTATAACGTTTCGCCTGTCGTAGCGTGTATAGCGCAAACAGCAGGGGGGTGGGGGTGGGGGGGCGTTTTTGAGCTGGACACTATAATAGCGCAAATAGCGCAAATACCGGGAGGGGTGGGCGTTTTTGAGCTGGACACTATAATAGCGCAAATAGCGCAAATAGGGGGGGGGGTGGGGGGGGCGTTTTTGAGCTGAACACTATAATAGCGCAAATAGCGCAAATAGCGACTAGGGGTGGGGGGTAAAATCTCGAGCTCGTGCACGCTTACACGCGACATCTACCCATATCAGGCAGCTTGTAAGGATTTAAAGAAAAATGGCTCGGCGACAGGTCTAAACTTTGCGAAAGTGGTGAAGGCAGCGTTATTTTTTTTGCACAAAACTGCTGCTTGTTTACTATCGAAATTGCAATAGGCGCTCTTTGCGGCAGAGTGCTTAGCGGTGGGTAGGGAGTGTTGTAAGCTAAAAGTTGCCCAAATAGCGTATATGGCGTGTAAGTAAGTGTTGACGGTCTAAAATGGTACGTAAACTTATACGCAATATAAACTTACCTTCTGAATGCTACAATTTCATTCTTAATAAGGAACCGTGTCAAAAAGGACACAAATTTCAAAACGTGTACACGTTTTGAAAACACGATTTGCAAACGTGTAAATGCAAAAGCAAATCGTCTCATTTGATGGACATTTGACCTTACGGCTAAGCCAAATCAATCATTTTAGCTGACGTCGCCTATAATTAAAGAAATTATAGGTACGTATCTTTTCCGCAACTAGGTTATTTTCCAATTTTATATTCAGCCTGCTGAACCCAGCTGTTAATGTCGAGGAGTCAAAACTCAGACTCAAGGACAAATGCACTGAATGCAATGTAGCATGCATACACGTATAGGGGGGATGCGAGACCTCTCAAAATTTAGGAGGAATGACCCAACTGCTTTTGTTTACTTTGTTCAAAAATTTTGCTTAATTTAGGGTATTTTTGTACTGTCAGGGGGAGATGGTCCCCAAAATTTAGATGAAGCCTCCCCCCTCCGAAAATTTGACTTTTGATTAGTGTCAGTAATTGGCCATCAAATGAGAGCCGCAGCTAATCCCCAAACGTGTTTTCGTTTTGCAATTCGTGTATTTGCTGGCGAAAACACGATTTGAAACGTGTCATTTCAAACGTGTTATACATTGGAATTTTGACACGGTTCCTAACTAAAGTGTTATTTTTAAACATACTTGGTCATATTAATTTTATTAGCTCCATCTTTCTACCAAACCATGCTACATTGTCATTATGCTTTGAAGTATGCTGCTAACTTTGAAAAAAATCAGTAAAGCAACGTTACTTTTAAAGTTCTTATGAAATTGCAGATTTTTCCAAAAAGCAAAAACGATGCACATATGAATAATCAAGGTATCACAAGAATGTATTTTTGTTAATATTTGGTATGACTTGTTTACATTGACATTTTTAAATAATTTAGATTTACAAGACGTAATTTTGTAGAAATTGGATGTATTCGGTTCAATATATAAAATCTGCTTGATCAAACATTTTCAAGACAACAATCAAGTTGTTTTATAGCTACGCTTTTTTTCACATTAACTGTCACTAAACAAGCAAAGCCTAATGCAAAATGGGCCTAAAGCTGTTAAACTTATATTATCACTCCGTGAAATGAAATCTGCTGCGCAGCAAATACTCATAACAGTCGATGCTGTAAATATTATTATATAAACGTGTTGACAGTTGCAAGAGTGTGTCTTATATATAACTGTACAGCCCGTTTGGTGTTTTTCTAAACCAATTTTGATTCTGTTTTTGGCTAGGTACGCAATATTTTTTTGAATGCTTAAAACAAATGCCGATTTCATGAGATGCGCTTAAATTGCCGTTAATAAACGATGCTTTGTGGTAACCCCGTGCTTGTCAGAACAGTGAATTTTAAGTTTTAAGTCTGCTTATTTTTCTCAAAATAGTGGGCTGATCTAGTGATTTGTTTTAGTGTCCATGAGTTTGTTTATTTTAAGCAGTATGTTGATAGAAAATACTTAAAAACAAGAAAAGTTTTACTTATGAACGGTCTTGTACGTGAAGGAGACTATGTAGGTGAAACGGTGAACAATGTGAGAACGGTGTATAAAATTTGAGTCTTCACAATTTTAATTGTCTATATAGTGCAATGAAATGTATGCCAAATTTTTGTATATTCTTTATGCTTTATATTAGTGCAAATTTATAACTGTAAATTGTTCAGACAAGTCAATATGCAAATGAATGTATCATCTGCAATGTTGTGTGCATATATACGAACATATATGTACAATTGCAGCCAGCCGTATTGAACACAGCTGCAGTAACAGACACATTGCGCGCACACATTAATGTTCACATACAGCCGCACAGTAGCATTCATGAACACATACACAAACGCACACACAAATGCTTTCAAAATACACGTTATTATCCGACAGACTCATTCTAAAGAAGCCGCTGTGGCGCAGCAGAAAAAACCGGCTTAGTGGCGGTTTAGCTTAAAGTAGATTTATAAACCCAAAAATGGCGTAACTGACCACATAATGCTGAATTCATGTCGAATGAGGGAATCATACATAAAGAATAGCTAGACTCGCTGCAATATCGTGCTTCGTAGCGTAGATCGCCATGCCATTTCCAAAAAATCTTAATGCAGTGCCCTGCGACCGATTGTGGGCCAAAATTATGTCCAATAATTTCGAACATGTTGTAGTCTCGACTGCAATGTGGAAACTTCCTCGGTTTGTAAACCCATCCATTTGAGGCTGAAATAAACTAAAGTTTGGTTGAAAAAACATTTCGAACAAAACAGAACAATATTTTTCTATAAATTAACATATGTACAGTACCGCTCAGAATCAAAGACCTACAGTCCCGGTCATAACTAAGGTACCTATTCTCGCGAAAGCGAAGACCTTCTCTTTGCGGCTTCGCGAATATTTCCCGGTCGTAATTAATGACCTCTTTGCACATTCCTTTGCAGGTCAAGGGGTCAGCCTGCTAATGCACATAGGCGTAAATGCGCATAGCGTACGTTTCACGCACATGTAACCAGACTGGGCCTTGGCACACTAGCTGCCAATATTTTAAACTTTCCTTCAAGCTAATTTAATGTCTGCGGATTCGCGAATGGCCTTCGCATCTTCGCCTTTGTGAAGACAAAGGAACACTATTTCTGGCCAGTACTGTACTGATACCGGCTTCAGCATCAATGTTTGGGGTAGTGTTGTTTTAGTATACTATAACTAATGCTAAAACTAATTTTAGTATATGATACTAAAACTAAATTAAATTGGCTATACTATAACTATAACAAAAACTAAACTAAATTCAGGCCGCTATACTAAAACTGTATCGAAACTAAACTAATTTGAGAGCGATATACTGTAATTAAAACTAAACTAAATTTGGGCTTATACCAAAACTAGTTTTAGTACACAAAACTAGTTTTAGTAATCCTGTTGCACTATAATTAGTTCTGGTATGCCCGCTTACTAAAACTAGGAGTTTTAGTAAGCCTGTTATACTAAAACTAGTTATGGTACACCCGCTTACTAAAACTCGGGAGTTTTAGTAAGCGGTGGAAAAATATTTTGCACACAGCAGTATATAACTTATTGGATATATGGTATTGATTTTTTACTGTAATGGTTCATAATAAATAATTGATAAGTTTTTTTACTTAGTTTGTGCTAGTTTATTATCAAACTCACGGGTATAATTTAATTGTACACAAATTGTGTTTAAAACTATAAACCCCCGAATCAACTGAGTTAACAGTGACTGAATGATTGTACCGTCCAGTGTTTATGGCAGGCACCCATTCCTTCGGTAAAGAGTACATTTTAGCCTAAACAGTTTGAAATCATGCTGAAGATGTCATTACTAACTTCACAAACCCTGGATTAAATAGAATTAACTTTAAGCGCACTTCTTTTTGATTCAGACTAAACGGACTTAACTTTGCACGCCAACCTTAACCATATAGTTGTAGTTTAGGAAACGGTTTGTTTAGACAATAATTAAGTCGCCGTCTTATTTTACCATTATGTAGTGATTTCAGTCTGATATGCCATTCCTCATCTCCGACTCCAACGAATAAGCTTAGTCCAATCAACCCGCTTATATGAATAGGCATGTGATTAAAAATGAATGTTTGAAATGTCACAATATTGACTATGATTGTCAAAAACTATAGCTAGAGTTGAGTAGAGTGCATTACTATAATTGGGAAAAACGATTGCCGTCAAAATGACTTTATACTAAAACTCCATACTAAAACTATACTATAACTAAAACTAAAACTCCGGCGAAAAGCCTATACTATAACTAGAACTAAAACTAAACTAAATTTCAGCCGCTATACTATAACTGTATCAAAACAAAACTAATTTGGGAGCTCTATACTATAACTGTATCTAAACTAAACTAAAATTTCTATACTAAAACAACACTAGTTTGGGTTATCGAGGCCGGCATGACATCACTGATGCCGAATTCATTGAATATTGACTTATTATATTGACATTATATTATATTATATTAATATTGACTTATTGAATATTCAATATTTGACTGGTTTGACACGCGTGAGAATTTGGGTAGCGGCTGGGCCTAGGCTACAGCTTTCGTGGCTGACTAGCTAATTTATCTGCTTCACATTACTACGGCTAAACTTTATCGTGAGGTTTTGCCGGCATTTCGCCTTAGTCAAGCATGTGTGTATGTTCATCAGGCAGACGGTGTCGACTAGCAGGGACCTGTTGACCTTTCCACACTGACCACACGCGGACGCACAAATGCAAGCGGGGGCAAGAAGGAAAATGTATTCTCCACGAAAAAGATTCTGGCTGCCTACGTTCAAACTTGAATTATTTTATAAGTGTTTGGGGTGTTGTCATTAAGACAGAGCAGAATCTGCGAGCAGATTCTGCTATAAGCTGTATTCAGCTCTTCAGCTCTGCGTTTATTTAGTTTTGGCCGCAGCATGTAATGCTAATTAGCATTGAACAGCTGACGCCAAGTCAGCAACTCAAAGCCGACCTTTGCTAGCTACGTACGTACGTATATACTACATAACTCTGCCTTCAACTATTTGTTCCTTCTAGAGAAGGAACCTTTGTTATCGGTTTTTGCTCCGATAACAGAAATATATAATTTGTATAGCAAGCTGGCCTATGATTTGCGTGTAATCCTAGCCCTCAAACTACCTGCTTTATTTTTCCTGCATGGGGGGTGCTGTTTCAACCTAAACATAAGACCTGAAAACTTCTAAAAAAAGATCACCAATAATGATTTAAAGAACCTGAAAATAAACAAAAAAGATTAATTAAGTTTGACATCTTATTATCTTCGTCGAAAGAAGTTTTTTAATCGTTTTTTCGTTGTGTCAATGCTAACCCCCCCCCCTGTTCCAGATTTTGTAATATTCAGAAATTGACATTTGGCAATGTGACTATCCAATGCGAGTCGATATGCAAATTAGAAATGTTCTTTGTTCAATAAAAATCCAGACGTGGGCGGGTCTTTTAAATTGGATCGATTGTGATTAGATGATGAGCGCACAGTAAGTAATAATATGCAAATTAGATTTTTTCTGTTTGCAGTTCAGTATGAACGCGACACTGGCACTAGGATGGTCTGTTTGAGCTGCAGTGCGTCACATCACGCACGCGTTGTGCTCTTTCAAGTATTGGGTGCTGAACAACCCATGGGAGGGTTCAGCTGAGGTGGATAATGCGCATTGGTTTTTGGTTTTGGCAGTGACCTTGGAGGTGGTGATGCTGCTTATGCAGTCTGCCAAGTACCAACCACCTGCTGGGTGGTGCCAAGTGCCGACTACCCTGAAGGGGAATTCTTCCATGTGAATTTATGTTTTCAAGCCTCGTAGGTGGTGGTTTTACTGACCTTACATTTGATTTGCCCTAGCAAATTACACGTCTTACGTGTATTCCCTTGGACAATTTGTGTGTGTTTCTGTGTAAATCGAGTGTGGTGTGTGATTGTGTTTTGTGTATAAGCTGGCCCAGGCGGTCAGCTAGCCAACTTTTGTTGTTGTTGCTCTTGGTGTTGGTTTCTTGGGTTACTGTAGACCCCAAAATTGGCAAATTGGGTGTTTTTTAATCAGTATAGGAGTTTTTTATTTCCAAAGCACTAATCAAAATTTTACTATTGAGCAACAATTTTTTTTCAAAAACTAGGAGATGGATTAAAGTAAAACCGGTAGCTTATATAAAACGAGCAAAGTTTCACCAGAACAAATAAACACAACAGCCTAAAAATATTTAAAAACATCTAATACTTCACCCCCTACTCAGAATTTGCCGACTACACGCGTATGAGTTCCACCCAGCAAGTAAAAAGCAATTTAGCGGTACGATCAAAATTATTTAAAAGGGCTATGTTCTTTATGCGGCTATCCAATAATTGGTGCCTAATTTAGGCTGTCTTCATTAGAATGACAAGAGTATGTCACTATACACGTTTGTGGCTTAACAGCGTGGACATGCTGCGACCATAATCTCTCGAAAAAGGCCACAACTGTGGGGGGTACCCACCCTACACTAATGAAGGCATAGCCCTCAGTGTGGGTGGGGGGTCACAAATGAAGGCCTACGTTTCAAGCGTGGGGGGGTTCCCCCACGTTTGAGACCAATGGTCTGATCCATGGGGGAAGGTTCCCCCCAAACCTGAGGGCCATGCCTTCATTCGTGTGGGGGGTACCCCCCACAGTTGTAGCCTTTTTTGGGAGATTATGGTCGCAGCATGTCCGCGGCCACTAAGCTGGGGTCCAGAAGAGTGTCATATCTTCTTAATCTTGTTCTTACTTACAGCCAAATGTTCGTTCAGCCTACAAAATTACGAAATAACCAATAGGGTGAATTTCACAAGGGTGGTTTTACTAAACCATGGTTTTACGTACGTTTTAAATGATTTGCACGTAATTTCATTACGAAATATCTCCTGATTCGTTAGGAGTTTCCTAAATTTTCTAAAACCATGGTTTTAACTCAGTTGAAATTTCGGCAAAACAAAGACCTGCTGTGCTGCAGGTTTGAAATTTCAACTGAGCTAAAACCATGGTTTTAGAAAATCTAGGAAATTTGTACCAAATCAGGCAATATTTCGTAATGAAATTATGTGCAAATCATATAAAAACGTACGTAAAACCATGGTTTAGTAAAACCACCTTTGTGAAATCCACCCATAGACTATCAGTGGCGATTATTTAGTAATTTTGACGGCTAAACGACAATAAACATGAATCAACCACAATGCTATAAAACCTTTCCGAATGTTAAAAACAAAAATAGGTGGGTAGCGACAGGTTTAACTTCCTTTGAAGCAATTTCTTTCAATTAATTTCGGACCAAATTTACAGCCAATACAACAGCGGAAGCGAATTGCACTAAACAAGCCAACGCAACAAATTCAATCAGCGACAATAATCACAGAGCACAACCTATCTCTGCATCTATATTAAAACGTTCTATCGGTACAATAAATTCAGGAGGCGTCACATCCCAATCATCTGTCGGTTCAATCCTGCTATATTTTGCTATTAGTCAAAATTGTAGGCAATTACCCAACATGACTTTCCATTCTTCGTCCTATTGGTTACGCAAAATGAACCCCTAGAATGGTAAAAAGATTCAGTAGGCGCCCACCCCCCCCCACCTCGCGCCCCGGGGTTGAGTTTGTAGGGCTTTCCATTCCTCGCTCCTATTGGACAAAATTGTAGGCAATTACCCAACAAAGTTTTCCATTCTTCGCTCCTATTGGTTAAGCAAAATGAAACCCTAGAAGGGTAAAAAGATTCATAAATAAATAAAGAGATTCGTAAATAAAGTATTCTCCGGCATATTAATATTCTACTAAAAACAAATCATTAAAGGAAATAACCAAAAATTATATATAACTTACTTGTTAAGCAGGAAAAGAACAAGAAATAGTTTAAAGCAATAATGAGTTAATAATCATAATAATATAATAATAATCAAGTCCAAGCAGCGTCCAAGCGCCTAAAGAGCCCAAATAGCACCATCTGGTGCAATAAGCGCTATTTTTTAAGCCTACGAAAAAAAAATAGCGCTTATAACACTTTGATGAGCTATCGTTTTGCTATATGCGCTATTTTTTATATCGTCGACCACAACACTACCGAAATTTTAAAAATAATTTTAAAATTATTCTAATTTATTGAGGGACCGTATACTCACTAAAAAGAACAGAAATTTTCAATAAATTAGCCAATAGCACAAAATAGCGCCTAAACAGTGCAAATAGCACCCTCAGATGCTATAAGCGCTATTTTTAAGCCTACAAAAAAATAGCGCTTATAGCACTTTGATGCGCTATCGTTGTCCTATATGCGCTATTTTTTTATATCGTCGACTAGAACACTAACGAAATTTTAAAAATAATTTTAAAATTATTCTAATTTATTGAGGGATCGTATACGTGCTAAAAAGTACAAAACTTCTGAATAAGTTAGCCAATAGCACAAAATAGCGCCTAAATAGCGCAAACAGCACCCTCAGGTGCTATAAGCTCTATCCAATATCAGCAACACCTTCGATAGCGCATATAGCGCAAATAGCGCATATAGCACCCACAAAAAGCGCTATAGCGCAAATAGCGCATATAGCACCTTCGATAGCGCATATAGCGCAAATAGCGCTCCCAAAAAGCGCTAATAGCACCTTCAATAGCGCATATAGCGCAAATAGCGCATATAGCACCCCCCAAAAAGCGCTGTGGCGCACATAGCACATGTAGCACCTTCGATAGCGCATATAGCGCAAATAGCGCATATAGCACCCCCAAAAAGCGCTATAGCGCAAATAGCGCTTATAGCACCTTCGATAGCGCATATAGCGCAAATAGCGCATGTAGCACCCCCAAAAAGCGCTATAGCGCAAATAGCGCATATATCACCTTCGATAGCGCATATAGCGCAAATAGCGCATATAACACCCCCAAAAAGCGCTATAGCGCAAATAGCGCATATAGCACCTTCGATAGCGCATATAGCGCAAATAGCGCATATAGCACCCCCAAAAAGCGCTATAGCGCAAATAGCGCATATAGCAAATTCCATAGCGCTTACAGCGCAAATAGCGCATATAGCACCTTCGATAGACCATATAGCGCAAATAGCGCATATAACACGCCCAAAAACCGCTATAGCGCAAATAGCGCATATAGCCCATTCTATAGCGCTTATAGCGCATATATAGCGCATATAGCGCATAAAAAAGCGCGATAGCACAAAAAGAGCTATTTAGATTTCGCTTACACGCGTTCGTTACCCTTATACCGTTTTATAATATTAAAAGTTGTATAAGTTGCTAACATATGCCTATACATTGCTAATGTATGCATATGTAGCCGCATACTATCATTAATAAAATTATCGAGCCAATCAAAGCCGCATATTGATCTAATTCTACTTTAATATTTTTAATCTTCAATTTCGCAGGCGTATTAACAATTTGTTTTGCACGTACTTTTTAATCAGCGAAGATTAAAAATATTAAAATCACGAAAACGTGCTTGGGAATCACTGCTTGAAAATTTTAATGTCGTTTTCATAAAATCCGTATTAAAACAGGTCCAGCTGAGTGCCAGCCAGCGCGTATGCTAAAACACATGTTTAATCTATTTTATGAAAACGATTTTGGATTAAAAACTCACGCTGCAATCAATCTATGAATTTTTAATATTTTTAATCTTCACAGCTGCGACTGAAATTTAATGTTGTTTTCATAAAAAGATTTATTTTAATCTTAGATTTTTAATCTTTTTATGAAAAGGCCCTAAGAAGAAAAAGTTGAAGGCATAGTTATCCTACCTAGTATATACGTACATGTGTAGCTAGCAAAGGTCGGCTTTGACTTGCTGACTTGGCATCAGCTGTTCAAAGCCAATTAGCATTACATGCAGCGGCCAGAGGTAAAGGCAGAGCTGAATACTGCTTAGACAAGAATCTGCTCGCAGATTCTGCTCTGTCTGAATAACTACAGCCCTTAGTTTTTTATCATCGCAAAACACTGAATTCACAACAAAATAATGTCTCAGATTATTCTATTCCACCAGAGTCCCTCCCCCCAGCCTTGTAGAACTTTGCGGGTGCAGTTGTAACAGTTTTCGTAGAAAAAATGCAGTTTGAATAATTAACGAAGGAGAAAGTTGAGAAATATGTAAAATTGAGAAAAGGATTGGAGAAAGTGTTTGATTTCAGATACTATAAAACTTTTGAAAACGGTGAAAAAATATTTGTTTACTGATAACAAGAACATGAGATGCATTTAATTTCTCACCTTTACTTTATCAGTTTAGTGTATTAGCATTTTATCATGTTTAGTGATATTAGCACTTATTAAGCTATCTATTGTAAACATTGTGTAATATTTTTATTTAACTCGATTATTCAATTTTAGAACTAAGTTAACTAAATTCTACTGTATCAATGTGTGAATCAAGCCATCAGCGTAGCTTTTTAACTTTTTCTGTTTTACCAGCTTTCTTTCGAAAGTATTAAAACTGCAACCGGCAAAATTGTAGCCGGCTGGGGAGAGGGACTCTGGTGGAACATTGGCAGCGATCACTTAGTTTCTTAGTTATACTAGATGAGAAAAATGCGCTACGGGAGGCTGATAGCATAATAGGTCAATGAGCGTTCGATTGAGTCACCGATACTGCTTAGCGTGCCTCATTCTAGACATTATGGAGGGGGTCTGAAGCACCTGTCCAGACTGGGGTGAACATGCCATCCAAGTATGAAAACACTCGCAACCGCATGTACACACATTAACCAAGATAGTGATTGAGAAGTTTATTTACAAAGAACCCATACTCGAGAGTCATTTATTTATCTTAAAGTAACAACCACATGATCAATTTATATCCGATTATTACAGCTGTTATGGCTGGTGCAGTTGGTAGTATGATCATCAAATATTGAATGGTATTTATTGTACATGAAAATATTACCATGCATAAATGTTGCTAAGTTTGTTGTTGTCATGTTGCTAAGCGTTGAAATTTAATTATATTCCAATATAAGGCTGATGGTAGAGCCGACGATGCCCGCAATAATAAGGCGCAGCAAGCGGCCTATTGCTCAGTAAATATACTCTAGTTTCCACACTTTTAGGAGGTCATTTTTCGGCTTCAGCTTCGAACGCTCATCGATCTATTATGCTATCAGCCTCCCGTAGGGCATTTTTCTTATCTAGTTTTCATCCTTTTTTGCCTTAAGGGGAAGCTACCCAGCTCAAAAATCAAAGTTCTCCAATTTTGCTTATTTTCTCATATGCTACTCCCCAAAGGCACCTTACTTCAGATAGGAACAATTAAGGTTGAGGGTGCATTTTTGGTTCAGTGCGTTTGTCGATAGCTTATACGATCTATATATACGTATGTTTTATGTACGTCATGTGACTGCATCTATATGAAGACATTACAATTTGAAAGTTTATGAAGCAACAGACTTCCTAACTGAAATTACGTTCACCATAGTATCAAAATTAAAAATTCAAAAATAATAAGTGATTTTACAACTAAACAAGTAAATCTAATTTGCAAGTTATTGCACGTAATATGCACATAGGTTTTATTTCTTCTAACATTTGAACTGAGTAGTTGGTCAACTTGACCGTTTTCACAAGGTGAGTTAAAAAGTAGGTTTTTTCAAAGTTTCTCAGGGAAGCCACAGCCGTTTAATGCTAAAATAGGAGAAAAGCTATGACATGACAAACCGCATCGATTGAGTCCAAGGTGACGAAAAACGATTCGACAAATGCTGAGAAAAGTTGGCTGAAAAATGTAAAGAGAGACGCGAAGTATTTTTAAAACTTTCAAGAGTTATAACTTTCTTCATACTAAACCAATAAACTTACTTTTTGCGACAATTAATTTGTTTTTACAAATACTACAAGTGTGCTAAGTGAAAATGTGTGGCGTGGACGTTAACTGGCGCTATTGTTCGATTTGTATACTAAAAAGTCGCATTCAGCTGATTTTATCCTATTATAGTTTGGCGCTAACAATACATTTCATTATTAAGAATTATTTCACAAAGTTATTCAATTTTATGTTAATTAAGTAATAATTTTTGGTACCATGTACATATTTATTCCCGAAACCTTGTCGCCCTACCTTGACTAATTTAAGCCCGCAATTTATGTTTTGGATTAGATACTGTAAACGTTTTATTAAACAAGCTCTTCCGCTGAGTGAGGAGCTAGATTGAGGCCTGAATGTCAATATTTGAAAGGAAATATTACACGCGGCTATTTATTGTGGATAAAATGATTTTAAATAGCTATTTCTGCACACATTCTGCTGAGTAGCTATAATGTCTTTAAAATAAACAAAAATTTGAATGGTAGCCCATTTTTTAAGTAAAAAATATTTGTGCTTTTCAACAAGTTGAGTCTCACCGAGATTTGAACTTGGACCACAGGATTTAGAGTCCTGAGTGCTACCACTACATTATGAGACCTGTGGCAATGAGATGTTAACTTCAACTAATGAAAGTTCTGCTAGCGTTCTTCGCAAATCACGAACTATAGTCACTATTACCAGATTACAAATGACCTACAAATTAGATATAACTAGTATTTATTAACTTGATTCAATCAATTGAAAAACATAAATGCAGTCCAGTATTAGCTTTTGGACTAAAAAATAAACTACTGTTGCTGATGATCAGCTTGTTGCTATTGTTTGCACACGTGTATTTTATCAGGTACGTATAATTCAGAAGTTTGGTCAGCTCGGTTGGCTCAAATGGTAGTTTGTTGCGCATCTACTGAGCACCCGATTGCTGAACCGAAGGTCCGCGGATCGATTACTTGTGTCTCGAAGCTGCATATTTTGCATTCTGCGGCAGCTCTAGGTATTGAGAAATTCCCAAGTTGTTAGTTGCGGAATGTCCGGTGGAACTGTGAGGTACCTCCCCTTTAGTGTTAATTAAGATAATATTTATATGCATTAGATTATATGCATAGATAATATGCATCAAAATATTTATACGTTTAACCGTATATACAATTTTCACATATTCTATTTATAAATATATTTCTATATATAAATAAATAATAAATATATATTCTATTCATAAATATATTTCTATTCAATATATAGTATTTTGAAAACATATTCTATTTTAAAATATTATTGTCACTTTTTATTTTGTTTACAATGTTGTCCGTAAAGTGTGCAGTGCAATATGCTATAAGTACTCAATTACTATGCTGTGCTAGTGCTTGCATTTGTGTTTTATCACATTACATACGCCTGGCGCTACATAAAACTAGAAAGCCTAGGCCTAACAACCTGTGACCTGTACGCGAATCAATGAGTAAGCTTATTTTAAACATGAAACAATTCATATATACGATTTGAAAATTGTATATACAAATTCAATTTATACGATTGAAAACGTATTGAAATTTGGCGTATATACGAAATATTTTTGACACGGTTGCTAACACTAGAAATTCGACCTACCCAGTTTAACGTAGGAATCTGAGATTCCGAATAAGTGTATACGCGGCCCCTGAAGGGGCCACGTAAACATGACAATACCGCAACACCACATCGAAAGTATGGCCAAAGGGGCATCATTCGTGGCCAGCTTATGCCAAAAGTACAGCTAAGCCTTTATTTCAGTTGCAAGAAAATGTTAAATTAAAGAAAGAAAATTTTGAAAGAAAGAAGAAATTAAAGAAGTGAAAGAAATGAAAGAAATAAATAAAAAAAT
The DNA here is from genome assembly GCA_030248245.1 of Trissonchulus sp. WLG1_4. NCBI lineage: Eukaryota > Metazoa > Nematoda > Enoplea > Enoplida > Ironidae > Trissonchulus > Trissonchulus sp. WLG1_4. Next base: position 16,725 of record JASANF010014980.1, read on the forward strand.
GCAAGAAATGAAATGAGAAATGAAAGAAATGAAAGAAAAAATATTTAAGTAAATAAAAATTGATACGTATGAAGTTGAATACGTGCATACGTAAACTGGCTATTCATAGCCAGTGAAAGTTAGCCTAGTTAGCTGTGGGAACTCAGCTGTTAGTCTGACTCTAAAGGTCAGCCAATAAAGAGAAATGGCGCAACATGGCTGACATTCTGACAAGCTGATTAATGATTGTGGGTCAAAAGGTCAGTGGAGGTCATGCGACACTTGCAAGAAATGAAAGAAATTAAATGAAAATTGGAAGAAATGAAAGAAATGAAATGAAACTTGAAAGAAATGAAGAAAATAAACTAACGAAAGAAATGAAAGAAAATGCAACTGAAATAAAAGCTTAGCTGTAGCATAAAGATCTGCCACCGTTAGAGGTGGCGGCAAGCATAAGCATACATAGTTGCAACTTGTGTGCCATTGTGAAGTATCAAACTGAACAAGCCCAATCTGCGGCAAAAGCTTCAGTAAATGTCAAACATTCTTTTTCAAGTAAACTGACCAGAGGTCAGTTAAAACCTGTTGTGCAGCGGATCTCGCTATGCGGTAAGCTTTCCTGACGCTGGTGTCTAATATGGCTATTATCGCCTTCAGATATTTTATAAAATCTTGCAACTCACTTAAACTTTGAAATAAGTTGTTTGGTAAAAGAAAAAAATTTAATGAAATATATAAATCAGGGATACATAAGTTTGGTACAATAAATGCAATCAAAGCAACACATGTGCGTCTGCTGAGAAAGAAAAATAGTCTATACCTAACGACCATTCGTGTTGGAAATTATACTTTCGTAGTATATATGTTATAAACATACATATTTAATTATTAAATCTATAAATAAAATAAATGAGTTACATATTATGTTAACTAGAGAAATTTTAACTTTAATAATTGTCAAAATGAATTATTAAAAAACAGCAATTTGATTAAAAAAATGCGACCGAAACCCGGGATCGACCCAAGGACATTTAGATCTTTAGTCTAACACTCTTCCAACTGAGCTATTTCGGCTACGATAGACGACAGATAAAAATCTTTAACAACAGTCTATCTGCATTAAATCTGGTCTCAATTTGAATTTTTCGTCCAATGTTAAGGTTAACATATATGTAAAACTTTTATTTTGTTGTATTAAAATAATTTTTGAATTCTATTTGCGTTTAATTTTACAATGTTTGTTCAGTAATAATGATTGATCACACAAATTCTCAAACGGAAATAATAAAATCTAAGATACCTCAAGTTTTATTGAAAACACAAAACACCTAACATAGTCCAACACCTTTGAGAGCTGGTTGACTTAAACGGTAGTGCGTTTGAGTTAAAATCTGGTGCCAGGAGGTTCGATTCCATCCCTGTCACTTTTTTGCGCTCCATAATTTCGAATGGTTTTGCACACAAAGTAAATGTGTTTTCACTAGCACTTGTAATTTAACACTGAACCTAATCGAACTAACGTAGGAAACAGTGCAAATCTGATGTGACTCCCGCGCTGTTGGACTGAAGCACAGGTTACACAAACCAACTGACAAACGATGAACACATGAAGAAGAAGAAGAAGAAGAAGAACATGCTCAGTGTTATTGTCCAGAATCAAAATTAAAGACCTGTTGTGCTGTGGCACAACAGGAAAAAACAGTTTAAACAGTTTTCTAAACACATTTTTAAAACACCTTTTGAAACAGTTGCACGTGAACTCAGACGAGGCAATATTGGTAGAGTAATGTTTGTGCCTGTAAACAGCCTCGATCTTCGATATGTATTTTGGTTTGGGAAATTATTTTTCTTCCCGTCCAAATTACTGTCCAATGCCGTCTATCTAGTTTTCTGCCTATTACTGCCAGTTCCCGTCTATGTGACCTTTTAAACTCCTTTGTCGGCCATTAGTAATTAGACAAAATAAGCAAGTCGTAATCAATTGTGATTAAATGGAGTAGAATAACTAGAAAAATATAGTTCAATTATATTCAAAACAAAAACAATGCAATATTTGTAATGACACTAATAGAAAAATATGTTAAAATAGTATAACAACAAGTTAATTGAGCTTGCTATTCGCATTTATATTTTCTAGCATTCTTACAGCAAAACGTAACTTTGTTGCAAGAAGCCGTCTATTTAGTGTTCAAAATAGACACGTGTAAAGTATCCAGATACTCATCACAGTCAAATTTAGTTAAAAACTCGTTATTCCACGCTTTTGATAATTTAGGCATACTGGTACAATGGCGTAAACAACAACAAAGGTACGACTTAATTCTTGTATCCTAGACCTAACCTTGTTCCATAAGTCTTCATTTATTTAACATATCTAGGTTATTCATGTAGGTTATGTAGGTGTGTCCTGCATAGGCGGTCTTAATCACAATTATAAGGCACCCCTGTTGAGACGACAAACAGTTTTCCCCTTTCTGACAAAGGTCAAAAGTTGGTATAGACGGGACTTGGCAGTAATTTGCAAAACTAGTTTGGACGGCATCAACCAGTAATTTAGACGGGAACCAAAATAAGTATCCTTTTGGTTTACTATTCGTCTTGTCACTCTAAGTTAAACAGAGTAATATTACGTTATCTTTCAAGAAATTTAAAATTCACAAAGACAAATAAAAATCCAATGTTGCTTTAGTGACTTACTAAATGTACTAGTAATTCCCAGCCGAAGTGTGCAGTCTGCAAAATTTGGACAACCGTAATGACTCCTAAAAACATTAACGTAATAAAAATCGGTAATTCTTCCGTATACGCACACTCTGCACTGAGCGAGAGTGAGTGAGTATGCATCATCTTCCGTATAGGAACACCCACTTTAAACTCAGGCTGGAAATTTAGTTTAAACTAAATTTGTGTCTAGCCCAAAATGCATCATATTCCGTACACTATTATCCGGATAAAAGTGTCCCCCTTTGGATGAATGTGTCCCCCCTATAGGACACTTTTATCTGGATAATAGTGTCCCCTCTGACACTTTTATCTGGATAATAGTGTCCCCTCTGACACTTTTATCTGGATAATAGTGTCCCCCCGGACAGTTTTCCGGGGGGACACTTTTATCCAGATAAAATTGTCTGGGGGGACACTTTTAACTTTAGGGGGGACACTTTTATCCGTGACAGGCCTCTCTGGCCAAATTTTGAAACCCTCCCCCCCGGGTCGACAAAAAATACCCTAAAATTTGCAAAATTTTGTAAAAATTTCGCAAAAAAGGCCATTCTTTTAAATTTTACCCAAATTTTGAGAATTTAGCAATACAGCATCGTGGTGGGTCCTTAAGTTTCGGCACCATTTATGGCTATTCATTCATTTTGGCCATTCATTAAGTTTGGACACCTGTTAATTACTGGCGCCAATACCAAGAACAAGTAACAAGAAATACTACCTCTAAACCTTTAAACGAAATGGAAACAAGGGGTGTGCGTAAACGGAATATGATGCATTTTGGGCTAGAAGCAAATTTGGACTAAACTAAATTTCCAGCCTGAGTTTAAAGTGGGTGTTCCTATACGGAAGATGATGCATACTCACTCACTCTCACTCAGTGCAGGGTGTGCGTATACGGAAGAATTACCTAAAAATCAATTGGTTGCTATTCTTTTATTTTACCACGCCAAATCAAACCATTTTTAAAAAGTTAGAATGGCATAGCTTATGTCTGATGTTTACAAACGGCTACGATTCCACTCTAACTACGCAGGTATCAAATTAAATTGACACAACAAAAAATTTTTCTGATTGAAACGTTTGCAATGTGGACCTGAGGACATCTGAAATGCGCGTTTAAATGGAAACCACACCTTAACGCAAAAAGTACAAACAGGGTTTACATACACAGCGTAGACGCCACGTAACGTAGACATGTCAAAATCGGGGATTAAATAGGCAACATAGAACTAGGCCCATACATAACATCAACCGGCAGACGAGGTTACGATAGGTGCCTCATTGTAAAGGTTACTGCAGCGTGCGGCCCCAGTCAGTCGTGGGCAATAAAAATGTTCAGACTAATTCGGATTTCAAGTTTTAAATTTGCACTTCGGACAGTAGTCATTGACACCTGTGGACACAACGCATGTAGTCGCATAAACGCGCAAGCAACACATTAAATGGAAACAATGTAAAAATTCACCATGAACAAGATTTATTGCATGACCTCGAACTAGCTAGGGTCATTCATTCGGAACAGTCCATTGTATCCAACATCTCAGTTGGCACAATGGCTATGCCTTACGAAGTTGTGATTTTGAAGCGCGGTCAAGGATGCCTTATTCAAGACTGTATATATTATTTCTACACGTAACCGTAATGGAACAATGTAGGTATCTGAGATGCCAACAAAGTTCCTGAGACAAGTGTTCCGCCACCGCCAAGCTGGTCAACGATGAAGCTTTCCTGACCCATGCAGACCATAACCACGAGCTTCCGTCTCTTCCTGCCCTAGAATTCCGATCTCAACTGATGGCCGAATCCAAACGACCTACCAACATGCGATCCAGTCTTCCACAAATCTATGCAACAGTACGGAATGAAAAGTTCCAATAGTGTATAAATTCGCATCTTTTCAGCAAACTTATGCGCAAATTTAAGCTGACAGTCGGTTTACAGACTTTTGTGATAACTATTTTGTCCTCACTTGGTTTTTTTGTTATGATTTGCATCTCTGGGATTGGTTTCAACAGCAACATCGCACCAAAAATTCTGTTGAAGGGTGGCATAGTCGAATTAATATATTTTTCTCAGTTTCGCACATGTCGTTTTACCGATTTGTGACAATTATGATGGAAGAATGCAGGCGGACGGATTACGATGTCTCTGCGTTTAGCTAGCTGGCCAAGCCTTGCCTCGCGTCAATATGGACTATCAGCTTGTAGCTCAACGTTTTGAAGTGCTATACAACAAATTTAGCATTAGATTGTCTATGGACTATTTGTTAAGCTTCATTCACGCTTTGCCCAATTTTTAATTTGATTTTATTGCAATAAAAAACTCGATAAATGTATGCTTTCATTTGATTTATTCTTATACTTTGACTTGAGAGACTAGTACTCTAATCCGCACTCAGAGTCTAGTAGCGTACTCCTTAGTAGCGTAAAACCAGCGTAACACTGTAGTGTCGGTAATATCAAAGAAGTATATGTCGCGTATTTAAGTAGTTGTAAATTAAAAAAATGGATGTCTGTGCTACGTGATGTCTACGTTGTGTATGTACACGCATCATAGTTGTTCCAGGCGTAAATCACAAGAAGGGCAGCTGGCCCGAACTGATGCGAACGCGGATTTACCCCCACGCTCAATCAAATTGTACCTCTTCGTAGAGTCCTTCGGTCACTTTAGCTAATATTCCATTCGATACGATATGATGATCAGGTGCGTCTGTAATGAGAACCTGTTATCTGATTGTCCCTACTGTACTCTCTGCATGATGCCCTGTACTTGTTTATTTCTACACTAATAACCAACCTTTACCATGCCGTCACGCTTTCTCTTATTACGTATATACTATAGTGCAAACGTGTGCATCAAGAGCACACAAATGCACCTATTGTTGCGTTAAACTGCTGTTAGGTCAGCAAATAACACTGTTTGTGTGAGCGTGTGTGTACGTACGATCAACTGCCTGCCTCATCTGCGTGTCTGTCCAGTGCTGACAATCTTTGCATGTACAAGACATTCAAATTAACAAAACCTGTCGCAACTATGTTTCGTAGAAAGTTCATCAGCGCGTCGGATGCACTAAAGTTTGAACTCGTCTGGAGGACATGACGGCCATGTTATGAGGCGGTTATGGAGTCTACAGGACGGATACCGTTCGCTAACACACATAGCGTGAGATGACCTAGTCCACATCAGATGACTAGCGCACCATGGGCATGTACTTTGTTTAGCTACTGTAAAGCGCTTGCTGTAACTCCCAACTGCGTTGTACCTAACTGCTGTAAAATATACGAAATGGTATATACTAATTTATGCCTATTACCTACGTAGTTTTACAATACAGTGATCAAGTTAGAACTTATATTGTGAGCGCTAAAAACGTTTCATCTCTTATGTAGGTGTCAATATTCGAGCAAAACTGACGCTCTATATAATTTTTGACGGAGACATTTTTGGCTATGACTAGTGACCGTATTGGTTTAGTTGAACACTTATAGGTAGTGGACAAGTTTTTTTAAAATGTTTTTTCAAAAAATTTTAACAAGTGCCGCGTTTTATATTGGAAGAATATCCTTAGCACTGCAAGCAAGTCGCAATCGCAACGCAGTCTATCTGAAAAAATAAGTTTAACCCTACTCGCAGCTGGTGGTGCTTCACACCCGAATTCACAGTATCTGTCTAAAAAATACTGGTCAACCTGTAAGCAAGATAAAAAATAGCAATTTGGTTTATTGGAATTTACTCAGAAACCCCCTTAAGCTTGAAATCTAAATATAAATTATTCGTGCTGAAATTGACAATTGTGGTCAACATTTTTGTCCATTTTAATGTACAAACCATACACAGTGTAACATTAAGCATGAGCTTGAAACTAAAATTATTTACTACTTAATAAACTATAATGATTTAAATTTTCTGTGGTGGTTTTTGTATATTTTCGTCTCTTCTGTGTCTATTTGAGTGTAAAAATAAAGGCACAACAGTATGTTTACACCGTTGTGACAGAACTATGTGATAGCCTAGCTTCAAGCTCGGTGAGCAGTTGCAGATAGTAGCAGACAGTTGTGAAGCAATTAGATTCAAATTTAACCCATTAATTCAGTGTAACTCAGCGAAGGGGTCGACGACACGTCCGATGTATTTGATCGCTGCGGCTGATGCCAAAATGGGAATTGAAAAAAAACAACCATTTGCCCTGGGGTCTACCCAAAGAGTTTGCTTATTCGTCAACACTACTAAAGACTTAAGAGTCTGTTGATCAAAAAAAGAAAAGCTATAATCGTGGGCAGGAAAGCGTACAAAGCTATTCCAGAGAAATTTCGTCAATTTAAAAGCCGGCTCAACATAGTTTTGAGTCGAACTAAAAAGTATGTTGGGCAAAAGTCAGTTTATTGGAGCTGTGTATACCTAGCTTACTTGTGCCAAGAGTATTTAAGGTGGTAGCTTTGAATTTGCAGTTTGCGTCGCGATTAGCTCGAACCAACAGCTAACATGATACTTGGCACACGTATGAGACACTTTTAGGTAAACATGGGCAAATTATGGGCTCTTCATATTCAGTTACACTACAGTCATAACAAAAAAAATAGCGTTTTTGACATATAGTCTGTGATGTAAATTTTTTTTACCACCCTCACGGTTTTTTACCCTCATATATATATATATATATATATATATATATATATATGAGGGTAAAAAACTATAATCATGACAGACTATATGAAAACACTTATTTTTTCTTCTCAACTGTAATGTGACTAAATATTAAAAACCATAATTACCATGTTATAAAAGTGTACTTAGCGTGTCAAGTATCATCCTTAGGCTTTTGTTTCAATCGCGACGCAAACGCAAATTCGAAGGCTCACCCTAATACTCTTCGCACAAGTAAGCTAGGTATACACAGCTCCTACTTTTTTAGTTCAACTCGAAACTATGTAGACCGGCTTTTAAATTGACGAAATTTCTCTGGAATGCTTTGTCACTTTCCTGCCCACGATTTGACTTTTCTTTATAGAAACAGACTCTTAAGTTCATCATATTTAACAAATAGCAAATATGGGTAAAGTTCCGGCAAATGGTTGTTTTTCAATTCCATTTTTGGCGTCAGCCGCCAGCGATCAAAGTGCATCGGGAACGTCTCGCTTTTTTCGCTACAGAGTTACTGAATTGACAGGATTTGATTTGGAATATTGCTTCACAACTGTATCCTGCAACCCTGCAGAGCTGGAACTAGGCTCTGGCGCCATGTGGTCTCGGCAACGCGGTGTAAACATACTGTTGTGCCTTACCTATGGACACAGAAGAGAAAATTCGAAAACCGCCACCAAATTTAAATCATCCTTATTAAGTAGTAAATAATTTTAGTTTCAAGCTCATGCTTAAATGTACACTGTATGGTTTGTACATTCAAAATGGACAATGACTGTCACACATTATATTTAGATTTCAAGCTTGGTTTCTGAGTAAATTCAATAAACCAAATTGTATTTTATCTTGCTTACAGGTTGACCCGTATTTTTTAGACAGATACCTCGCTCGACGGCCCCGCCCACTGCGAGTAGTTTTAAACTTATTTTTTGTGCATTACAATTGCGACTTGGTGCTAAACATCTTTCAAAATCACACTGTTGAAATTTTTTTTGAAAAAACATTTTTAAAAAAAACTTGTCCGCTACTATAAGTGTTCAAAAAATCATCACTAGTCATAGCCAAAATGTCTCCGCTGAAAATTATTCATTCATCAATAAAAAATATTCCCTTCGCCATCGTTTATTTGTTCATTCATCCATCTATCAACTCATATGGGCGGTAAGTATATCCATTAATATATTTTTCACAGTACGGTAGAGTGCAGTAAAGTTGGCGAGCGCTTTAAGTGGGTACATGCATGGTGCATTCGTGTGCAATGTGCGGACTACAGGTTAGTTAGCGCTGTGTGTGTTAGTTAGTTATCTAGACTCCATAACCCGCCTCTAATAACATGGCCGTCAAATACATGCAACACACAATGAGAACTTTCCGAAATAGCTAACTTGCGACAGGTTTTTTAACTTAATTTGAATGTCTTGTACAATGCAAAGATTGTGGGCGCTGGACAGACACGCGGATGAGGCGGGGCGGGGTTTTTGATCGTACGTCGCGCTAGCGGCGGAAACGCGGTGTTATTTGTCAACCTAAGACAGCAGTTTGAGCTAAAAAACAATGGGTCGTGCAATTTTGTGTGCTCTTGGCGTTTGCGTAGGTAATAAAAACGGGCAGTGTCGACGGTTGGTCTCGTGTAAAAATAAACCGTAGGGGCACGGTTAGTGGGGAGTGAGGACAACAGATAACAGGTTCTCATCCCGCGCGCACCTTCATATCGTATAGAAAATCGATAAATTTTGAACGCGAAGAATTGAGCGTGAGCGCGCCCGGCCCGTTCGGTGCGGCTCGGGCCCGCTGCCCTTCTTATAAACCTACGCCTGAACAACTTGTATGATGCGTGTACACAATTAAGTTGGACGTCCACGTGGGGCCCACGAACATGCGGTTTTTTTTAGACCCAACCTTGGTCCCGGATACTTCTTTGGTACCGACACTACATGTTACGCTACTGAGGAGTACGCTACTGACTAAAATGCGGATTGAGATCTACTAGGCGAGTCAAAGTGTGGGGTAAATCGAATGAAAGCATCCCGTTTATGAGAATTTCCTGCAATAAAATCAAATCAATAAAAATTGGCAAAACTCGAATAAAGTTTGACCGGATGGTGACGTGGACAAATCTCGTTGCTCGGTTTGTATGGCGCTCCAAACTGGTTTGAGCGCGAGCTGAGAGTATTGAGCGCCGAGAGCTTGGCCGGCTCGGCTAAACGCAGACCCCTCGTGGGGTCTCCGCCTGCGATTATTCCATCATAATTGTCACAAATAAAACTGACATGTCGAAACTGAGAAAAAAAATATATTAATTCGTATTTTGGAGCCGCGCTTTTTGGTGCCGATTTACTGTTGGAAACCAAATTTTTGCCAGATCATAAGCGGAAGTGAGGACAAAAATGTCAGCAAAAGTATCTAGGAGGCAAAATATCTAATTTTGCGCATAGTGCGAATTTATACACTATTGGAATATACCATGGGTGTGGTAGGTCGTTTGGTCGGCCGCGTAGTTGAGATCGGACAGGGGGCAGGGAGACGGAGGGATGCAGGTCAAAACCGTGGTTCGGCGACTTGGCGGCGTGGCGGAACCTTGTGTCTCAGGAACTTTCTGTTGGCATTAAATACATTGTTCTACGGTTACGTATTGATCTGTCGGTCTCGTTTAGAAAACCACAACTTTGTCATAAGGTGCACATTGTGCCAACTGGGATGTTGGATACAATGGAGATATTTTGAATGAATGACCTCACTGGTGGAGGTCATGCGAGTAGTCCTTTTTTCCCGTGGTGAGAGGTGTTACATTGTTCCCATTAATGTGTTACTTGCGCCTTTT